>CAUDMG010003960.1:4695000-4962500 GCA_958450375.1 Homarus gammarus
TATTATTATTATTACAATTATTATTATCATTATTATAATTATTATTATTATTATAATTATTATTATTATTATTATTGTTATTATTATTGTTATTATTATTATTATTATTATTATTATTATTAGGGTAGGTGGATTGGCGTGTGTGGTGAGGGTGGGTGAGTGAGTGGGTGTGAATAATGGGCGGATGGGCGTGTGTGTTGAGGGTGGGTGGGTGTGTGTGTTGAGAGTGGGTGTGGTGAGGGCAGGAGAGGTGACCCGACCCTAATTTATGATAATGTAAGCAACAGCAGCATGTTGGTGGTGTTTCAGGGAGACCATCAGTTGACTCCTCCTCCTACTCTTCCTCCCTCCTCCTCCCCCATCCAGTTTCTCTTCCACTTCTGCATTGACTCCAGGTTTTCCTCTTCCTTCTCTTCTTCCTCTTCCTCCTCTTCGTTCTCTTCCTCCTTTTCCTATTTCACCTCTTCATTGACTCCAGCCAGTACTCCTCCTCCTCTTCATTAACCCCAGGCTGTCCTCTCTCTCTCTCTCTCTCTCTCTCTCTCTCTCTCTCTCTCTCTCTCTCTCTCTCTTCCTTCCTCTTTTATCCCCCGTCGAGCTCTGAAGGTAAATCGGCGGGAACATAGAAGTCGGTTGGTTGATCGGTCAGTCGGTTGGGTAGTTAGTTAGTCGGTCGGTCTAAACATTTTGTCATCGCGATAACTTAAACACAAATTAAACCGGCATTTCCCATCCTCGTCTTTGGTGGCCATGACCTGTTAGGGGGGGTTTATGGCCCGTTTTAATGGCTTTGGCCCATTTTTGATGACCATGGGCCGTTTTGGGAATTTGACCATGGCCCCTTCTTGTTGGCCCTGACCCGTTTTTTTTTTTGGGGGGGGGGGGGGGGAGGCTGACCCGTTTTTTTTGGGGGGGGGGGGAGGCTGACCCGTTTTTGGTGGCCATGACTAAGGAGAAAATGTTCCATCTACGTATATTTTCCCTCATTTCTCTTCTATTCATGTTTACATTTCTTCTCCCCTTGTGGACGCGTGAGAGAAAAAGGGGGTGAGGGGAGAGGGAGTTGGGAGTCGTGTGTAGAGTGGGAGGTGAGGAGTGGGAGGTGGGAGTCGTGTGTAGAGTGAGAGGTGGGAGTGGGAGGTGGGAGTCGTGTGTAGAGTGAGAGGTGGGGAGTGGGAGGTGGGAGTCGTGTGTAGAGTGAGAGGTGGGAGTGGGAGGTGGGAGTCGTGTGTAGAGTGAGAGGTGGGGAGTGGGAGGTGGGAGTCGTGTGTAGAGTGAGAGGTGGGAGTGGGAGGTGGGAGTCGTGTGTAGAGTGAGAGGTGGGAGTCGTGTGTAGAGTGAGAGGTGGGAGTGGGAGGTGGGAGTCGTGTGTAGAGTGAGAGGTGGGAGTGGGAGGTGGGAGTCGTGTGTAGAGTGAGAGGTGGGAGTGGGAGGTGGGAGTCGTGTGTAGAGTGAGAGGTGGAGTGGGAGTGGGAGTCGTGTGTAGAGTGAGAGGTGGGAGTGTGGAGTGCGATGTGTGGAGTGGGAGGTGGGAGTCGTGTGTAGAGTGAGAGGTGGGAGTGGGAGGTGGGAGTCGTGTGTAGAGTGAGAGGTGGGAGTGGGAGGTGGGAGTCGTGTGTAGAGTGAGAGGTGGGGAGTGGGAGTCGTGTGTAGTGTGAGAGGTGGGGAGTGGGAGGTGGGAGTCGTGTGTAGAGTGAGAGGTGGGAGTGGGAGGTGGGAGTCGTGTGTAGAGTGGGAGGTGGGAGTCGTGTGTAGAGTGAGAGGTGGGAGTGGGAGGTGGGAGTCGTGTGTAGAGTGAGAGGTGGGGAGTGGGAGTCGTGTGTAGAGTGAGAGGTGGGAGTGGGAGGTGGGAGTCGTGTGTAGAGTGAGAGGTGGGAGTGGGAGGTGGGAGTCGTGTGTAGAGTGAGAGGTGGGGAGTGGGAGGTGGGAGTCGTGTGTAGAGTGGGAGGTGGGAGTCGTGTGTAGAGTGAGAGGTGGGGAGTGGGAGTCGTGAGTCGTGTGTAGAGTGAGAGGTGGGGAGTGGGAGGTGGGAGTCGTGTGTAGAGTGAGGGTATAAGGGGAGGTGAGGGTCATGTATAAGGAGCGGTGAAGGAGGAGGTACAAGGGGTAAAGGAAGGGAATGGAACAGTAGAAGAGGAGAGAGGAGGAATAGAGAGGAGAGGGAGGGAAGTGTAATAAACAAGATGAGACCAGAGGGGAAGGGAAGGGGAAGGAAGGGAAGGGGAGGTTGGTAAACTAAATCAAGGGGAAAATAATGCGTTAGGTGTGTGCGTGTCTAGGGTGGGGGGGGTGAGGGGAGGGGGAAATGCAGGTGAGGAGGGGGGGGGGGAGAGGGTGATTGTTGATGACGGGTAATGCAGGTAGAGGGAAGTGGAGGCAGGGGAAGGGAGAGAGATGGGAGAGAGAGAGAGAGATGAACTAAGGGTGAGAATAAGAGAGAGAGATAGAGGGAGAGAGAGAGAGAGAGATGAACTAAGGGTGAGAACAAGAGAGAGAGATAGAGGGAGAGAGAGATGAACTAAGGGTGAGAATAAGAGAGAGAGATAGAGGGAGAGAGAGATGAACTAAGGGTGAGAACAAGAGAGAGAGATAGAGGGAGAGAGAGATGAACTAAGGGTGAGAATAAGAGAGAGAGATAGAGGGAGAGAGAGATGAACTAAGGGTGAGAACAAGAGAGAGAGATGAAGGGAGAGAGAGATGAACTAAGGGTGAGAATAAGAGAGAGATGAAGGGAGAGAGAGATATAGAGGGAGACACGTGACCGGATATCAGGACAGACCAATTAACTAACGATCTTGTCTCCCCCTCACCAGCCACCCTAACATAACACACTCTACTGTGTTCTTTATCTCTCTCTCTCTCTATCTCTCTATTTATCTCTCGTATTTTTCCTTCATCTCCTTATTTATACCAACACCTGCATCACCTCCCCCCCCCCACCACCTCACCTGCTCTCTCTCTCTCTCTCCCCCCCCTCTCCCCCTCTCCCCATTTATGCCCCACCCACGTCTTATCTACCCCCGCAATCTATCCACACCCACGATACCCCACACCCCACCCACACCTTCACATTACCCACCCCCCCCCCCCTCACACCCAATCCTCACCACCCCCCCCACACCCCCCATCCACACCCCCCCACCCACACCCCCCCACCCACACCCCACTACAGGCCCGGTGGGATAGATCAGATCAGGTTTTATAGACAAGGATGCAATTTGCAACGAAATGGGATAAGTCTGATGTTGATCTTATCAGTGACGCCATCTTGCCTACCCAGGGTGTCATGGCGGCCCCCCTAGTCCGCCTCCCCCTGCCGCCGTCTTGGTACTCATTGTGATGGATGTTGTTGTTGTTTATTGTTTATGTTATTGTTTATGTTGTGGGTTTTGTACTGTGTTCGTATCATTGGTTGTTGTTGTTTGAATTGTTGTTTTTGTTATTATTGGTGGTGATACTGGTACTGATGATGGTAGTAGTGGTGGTAGTAATTGTGGTATTTGTAACACAGCTGTTAAGTAATAAGTTAATGGTAGTAATGGTGGTAGTATAGGTCAATCTCGTGTCTCATGGTAGCTGGTGGTAGTTACATGTTAATGACAGTGGTAGAAGAATTTGTTGCGACAAGACAGCTATTGGTAAAACCGGTGATTGTGGTAGTGTTGATGGTAGTTGTGGTAGCTAATAGTGCATGTAGCAAGGCTGATTATGGTGGTGATAGGTGTATTGATGGCGATAATGATACTGGTAGCCGGTGTAATAGTGGTAGTGGATGGTGGTAAGTGGCAGTGCGTCCCTCATGTTGTGGCGATGGTGGTAGCAATGTTGATGATGATGATAGTGGTAGTGGAAAGATGGGTGGTGGTAGGGGGAGTTGGTTGGTTGGTTAGTTGTTCCGGTGTCGGTGTTAACGAGGGCTATAAAGTAGTTGGTGATGAGGGCAACAGGACAGACATCAGGGTGATTCAGTCGTTAGCGGCCCGTGAACGAGGAGGGAGGCAGGGGGAGGGAAGGGACAGTCAACAAAAGAAGGGGGAGGTAGGGAGGGGGGTGCTGGGAGAGGGAAGGGGCTAAACAAGGGGAAAGAAAGGGGAGGTAGAGGGAAGGGGCTACACAATGGGTGAAAGGAAGGGGAAGGGTGAACACAAGGTAGGGGAGGCGGTGTTGGGGGGAGGGAGAGGGAGGGGGAACACACAAGGTAGGGGAGGCGGTGTTGGGGGGGGAGAGGGAGGGGGAACACACAAGGTAGGGGAGGCGGTGGTGGGGGGGGAGGGGGAGGGGGAACACACAAGGTAAGGGAGGCGGTGTTGGGGGGAGAGAGGGAGGGTGAACACAAGGTAGGGGAGGCGGTGTTGGGGGGGGGAGGGAGGGGGAACACACAAGGTAGGGGAGGCGGTGTTGGGGGGGGAGAGGGAGGGGGAACACACAAGGTAAGGGAGGCGGTGTTGGGGGGAGAGAGGGAGGGTGAACACAAGGTAGGGGAGGCGGTGTTGGGGGGGGGAGAGGGAGGGGGAACACACAAGGTAAGGGAGGCGGTGTTGGGGGGGGGGGAGAACGAGGGTGAACACAAGGTAGGGGAGGCGGTGTTGGGGGGGGGAGAGGGAGGGGAACACAAGGTAGGAGAGGGAGGGGGAACACACAAGGTAGGGGAGGTGGTGCTGCGGGGGGGGGGGGGGGGAGCACACAAGGTAGGGGAGGTGGTGCTGGGGGGAGGTGGTGCTGAGGACGGGCGGAAGTGGTCGGTCGGTGTGACTGTAATTATCGTCTTTATTTCTTTATATACCCAACTTATCGTCAGGTTTTTCCCTTTCCAATTTTTTCTCTTTTTTTTTTTCTTCTTCTTCTTTAGTGTATTTATTATCTTTTTTTTTTCTTTCTCTTTGTTCGTGTTTGTTTTATCGCTAACAATGATTATGCGTCATGTCACCTTATATAACGTTTTGTATAGATTGGTTATCGTCTCCTCTTGACTCGGTACACCTAAAACACCTCCATTATTGTATTTACTTTTATTTATTTATTTTATTTATTTATAATTAAGGTGAGAGTTAGAATAGGTATAGCTTAATATAGACCTCAGACATACAGTATATATATATTAGGTATTTTGTTGCATAGATGTAATTAGTGAAGTATAATAATTGAGTTTTGGTGAGATGTAATTTTGACTAGTGTACAGGTGAGTGCGTGGGGGAGGGGGAGGGGGGATGTCATACTGAGCAGAGGAGGTGGAGGTGGTGTTGGGGGAGGGGGAGGTGGTGTAAGGGGAGGGGGATGTCATATTGAGCAGAGGAGGTGGAGGTGGTGTTAGAAGAGAGACATAGACAGAAGACGCAGAAAGAAAACGAAACAAGACGGACAGACAAACAAACAGGTAGAAGAAAAATAGACAGAGAAAGAAAACAAGACAAACAGATAGACAGAATAATAACAGACAGACATACATATAGACAGGTAGAATAAAAACAAAACAGGCAGGTAGAATAAAACAGACAGACAGGTAGAATAAAATAACAGACAGACAGACAGACAGACAGACAGACAGATGCTATATAACCAACACTGCGATAGTGAATCTTAGTACGTTTTTTCCTTAAGCCCGGCGTCACATATGAGAGACAGGAAGAATTATGATGGACAGATCTCTCTACCTCCTGTCTTGTAGCAGTGGGTGTTTTACGATAAGCTGGTGGTGGGGTTGGTTAGGTTAGGAGGGAGAGAGAGAGAGAGAGAAATAGAGAGAGAAACTAGGAGAGGGAGAGATAAATAGAGAAAATAGAAAAGGGAAAGATAGGGAAAGAGACTAGGAGAGGTAGAGAGATAGAGAGATAAAATAGGGGAGAGAGAGAGAATAGGGAAATACCTCAACCCTCCCCCCATCCACCTCCCCCCTCCCCCCATCCACCTCCCCCCCCTACCCCCCACTCCCTTTGTCCTGTGGATGTTTCTGAACCAGTAGACTTCTTGACTGAGCTTCTCCTATTTTGGGCTTCCTTAGCAACCAGTACAAAAGACGGAAACTGATAGGTCGTTGGTTGCTAAGTGAGAGGCGACGCTCCTTGGGGTGAAAAGTTTGTTGTGATAATGTTAGTAGTAATAATAATAATTTGCTTTTTTAATTCCAAGAAAGAAAGACAGAGAGAGAGAGAGAGAGAGAGGGGCAATATTTCGCCACAATTATAGAATCAAATTGTTTGGTTATTTGGTACTGATTAACTTAATAAACGCGTGATGGTGAGTGTTGCTATGGCGGTGCTGGGAGGGTGACGGAAGGGGGATAGGTGGTGGGTGGAAGAGAGAGGAGGAGGGGGATGGAGGGAAAGAGAGGGATGGGGGTAGAATTGAAGGAGGAGGGAGGAATGGAGAGATAAGGAGGAGGGGGAGGGAGGGAGGTTGAGTTGTAGGAGGAGGGAGGGACGATTTATTATTACGACTGGAATAGTTTTTGTGATAAAATGTAGAGAGTTTCGGTCAGCACTTTGTCTCAGCGCTAAGGTCAGCACTATCTCTCAGCGCTAAAGTATTTGTACCTGTACTTGCTATTCTTTGAGTCAGTAGCATAGAATGAAAGACCTCTCTCTCTCTCTCTCTCTCTCTCTCTCTCTCTCTCTCTCTCTCTCTCTAAGGTATTACCAGATGACTTCACAGACCAGCGCCGCCTCACTCCCTGGTGGCTGCTGATGCGGTCACGCTTATAAATGATGCACACACCCACAACACACACACACACACACACACCTTATATATATAACATCTGCATTCACTAAGACTCAGAAGATATCCGATATACTTGGCGACGTGACTGGGATACCCGCGGTGGTGGTTATGTCTCGTTACAGCGGCACCATCTCGTGTACACCTCTGGCAGGACATCAAATTAGAGGTGAAATATAGCCGAGGAAGAATTTATTTCACCCAGAGTAATGATCGTCCATGATGTGTCTAGTTCATGTTGTCACTCTTGATGTTAGGGGGTGAGGAGGAGGAGGAGTAAGGGGCGGAATATTCTTCTCTTTACCTGCCTATTTACTTGTTCCTGTCCCATAAACTTAGGTAATGGGGTAGGTTTGGCACTGTGGGGAGTAGGTAGTGGGGTGATGGGGTAGGTTTGGTAGTGTGGGGAGTAGGTAGTGGGGTGATGGGGTGGGTTTGGTAGTGTGGGGAGTAGGTAGTGGGGTGATGGGGTGGGTTTGGTAGTGTGGGGAGTAGGTAGTGGGGTGATGTGGTAGGTTTGGTAGTGTGGGGAGTAGGTAGTGGGGTGATGGGATGGGTTTGGTAGTGTCTGATGGGGTGGGTTTGGTGGTGTCTGATGATGGGGTGGGTTTGGTGGTGTCTGATGATGGGGTGGGTTTGGTGGTGTCTGATGGTGGGGTGATGGGGTGGGTTTGGTAGTGTGGGGAGTAGGTAGTGGGGTGATGGGGTGGGTTTGGTGGTGGGGTGAGGCGTGGTTGGTGACGTGAGGGTGTAGGGTTGGCACTGTATGGTGAGGAGTGGTTGGCACTGTGGGGCGTGTGAAAAGTAGATCTCATTGTTTGTTATAACTGGTAATGTGTTTTGGCAATTGGCACTGCTGGTGTGAGTGTGCCGGAAACTGGCACCGATGTTGTGAATATATAGGAAGGTAGTAGTGATTTTATGGGTATAAATGTAGGTGGTACTGCCAGTATAAGTGTACAAGAAGGTGGCACTGTTAGCGTGAGAGTAAGAGTACCTGGCGCTGTTAGTGTGAGAGTACGGGTACCTGGCGCTGTTAGTGTGAGAGTACGGGTACCTGGCACTGTGGGGTGAGAGTACGGGTACCTGGCGCTGTTAGTGTGAGAGTACGGGTACCTGGCACTGTGGGGTGAGAGTACGGGTACCTGGCGCTGTTAGTGTGAGAGTACGGGTACCTGGCACTGTGGGGTGAGAGTACGGGTCCCTGGCACTGTGGGGTGAGAGTACGGGTCCCTGGCACTGTGGGGTGAGAGTACGGGTCCCTGGCACTGTGGGGTGAGAGTACGGGTACCTGGCACTGTGGGGTGAGAGTACGGGTACCTGGCACTGTGGGGTGAGAGTACGGGTCCCTGGCACTGTGGGGTAAGAGTACGGGTACCTGGCACTGTGGGGTGAGAGTACGGGTACCTGGCACTGTGGGGTGAGAGTACGGGTACCTGGCACTGTTAGTGTGAGAGTACAGGTACCTGGTACTGTTAGTGTGAGAGTACGGGTACCTGGCACTGTTAGTGTGAGAGTACGGGTACCTGGCACTGTTAGTGTGAGAGTACGGGTACCTGGCACTGTTAGTGTGAGAGTACGGGTACCTGGCACTGTGGGGTGAGAGTACGGCTACCTGGCACTGTGGGGTGAGAGTACGAGTACCTGGCACTGTTAGTGTGAGAGTACGGGTACCTGGCACTGTGGGGTGAGAGTACGGGTACCTGGCACTGTGGGGTGAGAGTACGGGTATCTGGCACTGTTAGTGTGAGAGTACAGGTATCTGGCACTGTTAGTGTGAGAGTGCAGGTACCTGGCAATGTTAGTGTGAGAGTACAGACTGGTTTCCACTGTTATTATGAGAGTACGGGCGTTAAACACTACCAGTGTAAGTATGCCGGAAGTTGGCACTGTCATGGTTTGAACACAGACGTCTGGCAGTGCTGGAATGTTTCCGCTCGGCTTTGGCACCGCCTTACAACAGCAGCGTGAAGGAACCTGGCACAAGTCTGGCGCGGTTGTTATTGTTGTTGTAAGGTAGCTGGCGAATCTCAGGCTTCAGTATTAGTTACCTTCCTCCATTGTGAACCTCGGGGGGAGAGAGACCGTATGTGTTGTGGCCACGAGGCTGTCACACACACACACACACAGAAAAATCCCGAGGTCCCTGGCTCTCTGTGCAGTAAGAACCGGGTGTGTTTAGGTTGATGTGTGCTAACAGCGCGAGAGGGAATTTTCTAGCGAGATTGGAAAAGAAGTGTTTGAGGCTTTAAGAGCGAAAACAAACATTGCTTTGGAATTTTTTTTTCGTTTGGTATTTGTTGCCGTAACTCGAATCTGTCAAGGAAAATTAGCAGTGAGGAATGAACTGCCGGGTCGTGTTTCCTCATCGTGAAGGGAGTGGCAGCCTCGGAACCACCACACGCGGCTATCATAGAGGATCAAGAAAACTGAGACACTGTCAACTTTTTTGGTGTACGAGCGTTTAAGTGGGTAGTTGTGTACCCTTACCTCGTGTTATTTGATGGAGAGAGAGAGAGAGAGAGAGAGAGAGAGAGAGAGAGAGAGAGAGAGAGATCATTCCAGGTATAAAACAGAATAACAAAATCCCCCATGCACTAGTAGCTGGGCAGACTCCTGTGTTATAGCTCAACATACCACAAGTATAATGCCCCCCTCCTGCAGATGGCGCTGTTGGTGTGTTGCTGTCGGAGATGTTCTTATTGGGTTTCCGAAAAAAGAAGTAACAGTTGTCTCTTGTAGTACCTGGGTGTCTTATAGCATCATGACCCGTACCTGTTGTGTCTCTGTCAGCTGTGTGTTATAAATACAGTAAGTAAACAGAAAAGAAATCATGTGGTGTGATGCTAGCATGGTCCAGGGTGGATAATGGTCCCATGGTCCTATAGGTTAGACTAGTCTTACGACGACCCTGGTATGATCTACCTTAGGTAACTCTTGTAATAAATAATCTTCTGGTCTAGATCTTCCGTGTGATGACTCATACCTTGACGTCCTTAGTGTAGTGTGTGTGTGTGTGCGCGTGTGTGTGTGTGTGTGTGTTGCTAAGCCGTATCAACATCATCTGGGAGTGACAGACGCCTTTAGGTCTTAACTGACTGACACTTGTAGAGAACTGAAAAGGCCTATAGGCTCTCCTCGCCATCCTGCCGCCTGATCAGACCACTCCAGCGCGGACTTCATCATCATCATCATCATCATCATCATTACAACTCATCCCTACAAGCTATGAGTCGTCCCACATACTTACTTGTCTATAGATTCTGAACACCGAGGCACAGGGATTCTTGTGAGAGCTCCCCCTATTAATTCTACAGTACAGGTATAATCCCCGCGTCATTTCTTCTCCATCATTGAGTCTTGTGTTAAGTGATCCCCTCCCACCTTTCCTTCCCCCCTCCCCCCCTCCCTTCAGTTAGAGGAAAATTTCTCCGATCGCCGTTTAGTCAGAGGAGGACAATATGCAGAGGGTAGAGAGAACCGTTATAATACCCGGGTCTTGGTTGGCTGGTGTTCTGACGCCACAGTTTCTCGGTGTGGGTGTGTGGGTGTGTCGACGGTGTGGACTTTTTCTTGTCAGTCTGTAACTTTGTCTACAGTACTTAGTGGATGCCCATGTCTGTCTTTGTCTGTCTTTCTGTCATTTAACTATCCATCTATCTATCTGTCTGTCTGTCTGTCTGTCTGTCTGTCTATGTATAGTTTATATAAGATCCTTCGCTTCCTTCCTGACCAGTACACCAAACCTGACAAATTGGCCACAGGGGGGGGGGGGGAGATGGCCACAGATAGGGAAAGATGGCCACAGGTGGAGAGGAAGTGGCTATAGATGGGAAAGGAAGGGAAAGACGGAAGAAGGAAATGTCCAGAGATGAGAGAGAGAGAGAGACGGTCATTCCCACAGGCCGTCGTCGTGGTGGTGGTTAGCGCTACCAGGGATCAGTTCAGTGTTCATTCAGTATGGAGGCCCACACGACCCCTGTCAGCTGTGCTTCTTAATACCACGTTGGCGCCTCGGCTTGACCACCACTAGCATGATGATACAATTACCTACATGATCAGACTGACAACAACACGACGAATGACTTTGATAGAAGAAAGAAAAAATACATTAACTCAGAATTAAGTTCCGGATGTAACAAAAACACAACAACAATAACAGATATTTGGTGATTTATACAGATATAACAAATTTCTGTCTATGTTATTGACTGTAATTTTAAGTCGAGGTTTAGTGGTGATTTTAATATAATTTATGATAGTATCGAGTTTATTATTATAGACATGTATAATATTAAGCTGTAATTATATTGAAGGTTAAGAAAGCGATAGGATAGGTAAGGACTGTAAAAATCGCGAGTATGAATCCAAGTGTAAATAAATTAAGTCCCACAATTAAAAACGAAAACAAAATTCAACAACGTAGAAAAAAATATCACAAACATATAAATAAAACAAGACATAGTGGCAAAGAAAGTGGAAATCAAGATCATTAAATCAACAAAGGAAGATGAATCGGCTCTCAGGAACACACAGTAGCGCAAGTAACAGGTACAGCGGGCCTTACATAGTGTTAATTACCAGGAACACACAAGTAGCAGGTGTGTTACATAGTGTAGAAATATCTCTCGTCTTAGTCTAATAAAACAAGTAACAAATAGCAAGTGTGTTACGTAGTGTCTTGGGCAGGCAGGGGGGGGGGGGGGGAGGTAGTGAGCTGCAGCATACCTTCAGGTGATTAATTAACATGAAGAAGTTAAGTCCAGGTAGGTTTACAAGGCCGTCTGGTCAGGTAGCGCCTTCACTGCCTGGCCAATAAGGGTAAAAATTCTAGAGAGAGGCAGTTTTGATAGGTCCATGTTCTATTAGTTCTCCAATCCTGATAGGTTCTAGTTCTAATAGGTCCAGGTTCTGATAGGTCACAGTTGTAATTGATCCTAGTTGAAATTGGTCCCAGTTATAATAGGTCCCTGTTCTAATAGATCCCAATTTTGATAGGCCCCAGTTCTAATAGGTCCCATTTCTACTAGGACCTACTTCTAATAGGTTCCTGTTCTTATAGATCCCAATTCTGATAGGCCCCAGTTCTAATAGGTCCCAGTTCCAATAGGTCCTACCTCTAAAAGGTCACATTTTTAATAGGTCCCATTTCTAATAAATCACAGTTCTAATAGGGCCCAGTTGTAATCGGCCCTAAGTTTAATGGACATCCTTTCAAATGGGTCTCAGTAAGCCAGGGAGAATATGACACAGCACCACGTCAAGTGTCACAACAACCACCACACACGTCGGGTTTAGTGCCGTGTGTGTGTGTCGTTCTTGTTGACACTCTATCTGGCTGGTTGATGGGGCGGCCTTCCTTTGCCTCGTCAGGATAGACAAGTTTCAAGAGAGCATTGGCAATCTTTTGTAGAGCTTTGGTACGTGTAGAGGAGGGCACTGTAGAGCTATTACACACACACACACACACACACCTGGATAAACACCTTCATGCAAGAGTTAACTTAGAACAGGTGTGCAAGGGTGGGAAGGCGGAGTGGAACCACCTTACCCTATTGACTACCTTCAGGAGGCCATGGGGACGTATTTCCGGAATAATAGGTAGTGTAGGTGTACCTATATAAGGAATTTGTATGTTTGTTTGTCTTTTACAGTAAACCCATAACAAAAATGCGATTGTATATAATTATGTGCATACCTAATGTGTGTATATAAGCCTTTAATTCCAGTTTACATTTAAGTTTTTAGTGAAAGCCTAATTAATCCTATTTACGTCAAGCATAATTAAAGGGTTTAACTGCAGCTCACGTTAACCCTTTGATGACGAAAAGGTTAAATCGTCGTCCTCAAATGGTTAAATTATCGTCGTCTTCAGAAGGTTCTCGTGCCTGTGTACAGAAACAGTACGTCGTCATATGAGACTCGGTGAACGTTCTTTCTTTCTTTCTTATAAAAAATAGTATCACAAAACACACACACACGTATATTAAAGAGAGTGAGTGAATGAAGAAAGAGAGAGAGAGAGTACAGGAAATTATATGCTGAGAATTTTTTTTAGATAACAGTGAATTTCTGTGAGACATTGAAATAGAAGGAAAGGATAGAAATGAAAGAAAAAGAAGAAATTGAAGGATGGACAATGAAGAAAAAACAATAACGATGAAAAAGGAAAATGAGGACGAGGGAGGAGAGAGAGAAAATAAGAAGAAAATTGGAAAGAATAAGAGAAAATAATAATAAAAAGGAATAAGATGGAAAGAAATCCTTGGAAGAGTAAGAATAGAAAAATAAAGAAGAAAACGAGAACAAGAACAAGACTAAAAGAGCAGAACAATAACAAAAATATCATCAAGGAACAAGAAGACACGAGACTAAAGAAAGTTGTAGTAAAATCGTAAAAAGACGACTTATAAAAACGTCAACACAATCTTACACGAACGCCAACAGAATCCGGGGATAATCCGAACCACGTAACGTCCACACATTCTTAGTTTGGTGCTGCTTCTGACGTCGTGTTGTGAGCTTACGACACAACACCTATTTTGACAGCATTTCATTATTATTAGTGGTCTTTAGTATTCCCCCCCCACCCCCACCTGTGTAGTCTTAGTCCAATTACTGTCAGCATCTTAAGATTTTTATTCCCAGTAGTCTTAGTTCAATTAATCCTGAGTCCCGTTATAATACCCAAAGACTCCCTCGATACTATTTAATTTTCTCGTAATTGTGAATGCATCTAGTTCAGGTAGAGTCTCAGTGCACTTTTAACACCATTCTCTATACATTAACTAGGGTCTTTGTGTTATGTTAGGAGAAAATTTACCTTACGCACACCTGAGAATTTCGTCGTGTAATTTGAACTTGGGGGTAATTGTCTGCTGTAATAGTGACTGTATTGAGAGAGAGACTGTATTGTGAGAGACTGTATTGTTAGTGACTGTATTGTTAGAGTATTGTAAGACTGTATTGTGAGAGACTGTATTGTAATAGACTGTATTGTGAGAGACTGTGGTGTGAGAGACTGTATTGTAAGAGAGACTGTATTGTGTCATGAAGAGCTCGTGTGTTCGTGCCTAATTGTATGCGCACTGTTGCAGTAATGCGCGCGCGCGCGCGTGTGTGTGTGTGTGTGTGTGTGTGTGTGTGGAGCTAAGTGTCTGTTCGCCTGTCCTCAGACAGCTTGGCAAGGACACCTGATATCTGTGGAGGAGGTGACCTGCTGCACACACACACACACACACACGCTACTACTTTCTGTCACACGGAATCGAGTATGACGATCATCCAGTGATGACAGAATGACATGAATTTTTAATGTCACCTTCGTTGATGAGCTCTGAGGTGACTCGAGAGGCCGATATAGGACTGACGGGGCCGTCCACAGATGGTGCAATTGTGGAGGGCTACATCTAATGCGGGAGGGGCGGCGGTGGCATTTTTCCGGCGTTGGCGTTTGTCTGCCTCGGCATGCAGTCGGGCTAACTCGGAAGTATTGACACCTCGTGTGGTGGTCCCCCAAGCGTTTCGATGTGGAGTAATCCTCTCCCAGGTGAGGGGGTCTATTTGACACTTTTCAGGTTTGTCTTAAGATTATTCCACCCCTCCCTGCACACAACGCTCCCACACCCCAACACACTCGACACCCGAACACACTCGACACCCGAACACACTCGACACCCCAACACACTCGACACCCCAACACACACTCGACACCCCAACACACACTCGACACCCCAACACACACTCGACACCCCAACACACACTCAACACCCCAACACACACACACACACACACCACACCAACACACTCACCACACATTGAAGACTTCAACACACTCAGCATCAAAACACACACACACTCAACAACTCCCAACACACTCAACACCCCAACCCAACACTCAACATCCCAACACACACTTAACACCCCTAACACCCCAACTGATTCACACACACACACACACACTCGTTTCCCATTCATAACACACTGGCGGCGCACCTAAGTAGGCAGGTGGCCCCGTGCTTAGAATAAACAACCGCTTCACCATTACACACACACACACACACAGTAATAGCCTTATCTGTTTAATCCCAGCAGGTGAACCGAATATTAATAAGTGTTTGTTATCATCCCGTACCTGTCGTCTGTCTCATTAATACAGGTACAGGTGTAGTGGTGTTGTCTACCTGTGTATAAAGTTGTAATTTTCACCTGTGTTGAGGTCCATTAAGGAGGTTTGAGGACCGTATCCCTGTGAGAATTGTTATGTTGTGGTGTTTAGATGTAATAATTCTGTGGGTACGGTAATTGTTATTGTTATTATTTGCTGTTAATGTTATTGTTATTATTACACTTGTTATTATTATATTATTAGTATTATTATTAGCAGTGTAATCATTATCATTATCATCATCATCATCATCATCAGGTAACAAAGGTCAAGTTAAATGCCAAACTTTAACCTATTAATAGTTCGTTCTATCGCCGTCACCCAACCACCGCCTTCACTACCACCACCAACCACCCCTCCTGCCACCACCACCACCACCAGTTGCCCTTCTCTAATGTCTGATAAGGGTGGAAACTGGGAGGGCCAAACAGGAGGTCGATAGGGTGGCAGGAAGCTGTGGTATTGTGGGGGAGGGAAGGGGGGAGGGAGGGGAGGGGGTGGAAATTAAGGGGTGAAGGGAATGTGATAAGGTGAGCATTAGAGGGGGGAAGGGTGATAATTGGAGGGAGGGAGGGGGAGGGGAGGTGATGGAGGGGGAAATAGAGGGGATTAGGAGAGGTGAGGGAGGAGGATTGGGGCAGATGAGGGGTGGGGGGGTTGATACTACTATTGGCCCAACTTTGATAGTAAACTGTACCTCCTGACAGGCAAATCCAGTGGCGCTGTGAGGTATGCGGTCATCTGGTGTGTGGTGTGGGGTCGTCTGCTGTGTGGTGTGTGGTCGTCTGCTGTGGGATGTGGGGTCGTCTGCTGTGTGGTCGTCAGGTGTGGTGCTGTGTGGTGTGTGGTCGTTTGCTGTGTGGTGTAGGGTCGTGTGGTGTGTGGGTAAGGATGTGATCGCCTGCTGCTATGACTAAGTTCTGAGTTATCCACACACACACACACACTGCAGACGAAGGAAACAAAAGCATAATTGATCTCTAATGGTCTACTGAGGGGTAAGAAAGGGGGAGGGGGAGAGGGGAGTCAGCACCGGGCCAGAAGGAGGAAGTTCTAAGCTGGGGATGATAAACAAACGATCAGTTGTGGTCAGCTAAACAAGAGAACATCGATGACACTACAACATAAGAATGGAGGAAACTGCAGCGGGCCTATTGACCCATACTGAGCAGTCCCGTTTACACCCAACCCCTATCGCTCATATACAGTATATCCGTTCAACCTATGTTTGAAACTATCCAGTGTGTTCGAGTTAATGATGATGTTTGGTAACTTGTCCCACTCATCCACAACTCTATTTACAAACCAGTGTTCACCTATTTCGTGCCTAAATCTAAATTTGTCTAATTTAAAACCATTGTTTCGAGTTCGCTCCTGGTTGGATAGTTTAAGTACCTTTGTTATATCACCTTTGTTCAGCCCTGACTTACATTTATACACCTCGATCATATCGCCCCTCACTCTAAGTCTCTTAAGGGAGTGCAAATTAAGATGCTTTAACCTGTCTCTGTACTCAAGGTTCCTAATGCCCGGGATTAGTCTTGTCATTATTCTCTGAATTCTTTCTAGGGATTCTATATCCATTCTGTAGTACGGTGACCAGTACTGAACTGCTTAATCCAAGTGAATTATTTCAAATAAAAGAAAGGACTATTGAGTCCAAATTTTAGCTTCCTAACTAAAAAAATGACCGACAAACAAACAAACAAATAAAAACACAGGGAACAACCCATGAATATATACCCCCATTCATAAGCGCTTCAGGTGGGCATCTGGAGCCGAAGGGGGGGGGGGGGTGCAATAATATCTCCTATGAAGCAGACACACAATCAAAGAAACAAACAAATAAAAACAGCATGAAAATAATAGTCTTTCCTTTGTATCAACTCATAAAAATACAAACAATCACAAACAAGTAAAAAAAAGAGCCATGATAAACAATGTACCTCATGTATTAGCTCACGAAAACATAAACAATGACGAAGGTTGACGCTATAATCCATTACTACGCTTCAACAACCCATAAAGTCTTCAAGTGCGTGTGTTGGTAATGACACGAGGCATTGGGGAGATATAACTAGTAAACAATAACAAACAAACAAGCAAACAAAAAAAAACCGAGATTCATGATAATTACTCATAAAAACACAACAAGACAGAGAGACAGACAGACAGACAGACAGACAGGCACAACAATATCTAAGAACGGGAGTGGACAGGAAGGAAATAGATGTTCTCACCCTGGGTCAGGAAATACTGTACTGAAGCTGTAACTAAGCAAGCAAACAACATCAGCAAACAGGAAAATAGTTAAGAATAGATTAATTTTGTGTAGTCTAGCAAACAATGAAACAACACAAACAAGAAGGAAACTGTCTATTAATGCTCCAACAAACAAGTGAAATGACAAGCAGACAAACAAACAAAAAACAGAGTAATGACAGGTAAACAATCGAAAGAGAAAAACAGAAAGACATAGGAAAGAGAAAGAAAGAAAGGGGGAAAGAATGACAGAAAGAAATAAAGAAAGAAAGACAAGGAAAAGAGAGAGGGAGAGTTAGTGCAGGAAGGCAGAAAGAATGAAAGAAAGAATGAAGAAAGAAAGAAAGAAAAGAGAGAGAGAGAGTACAGGAAGGCAGAAAGAATGAAAGAAAGAATGAAGAAAGATATAAAGAAAGAAAGAGAGAGTTAGTACAGGAAGGCAGAAAGAATGAAAGAAAGAATGAAGAAAGAAAGAAAGAAAGAATGAAGAAAGATATAAAGAAAGAAAGAAAAGAGAGAGAGTGAGTACAGGAAGGCAGAAAGAATGAAGAAAGAAAGAAAGAAAAGAAAAGAAAGAGAGAGTTAGTACAGGAAGGCAGTAAAACCAAATAGGAGTCACAAAAATTCGTGGGTCATAAACAAGGACTTGAGCTGGCACTGTAGGGTGCCGGGGCGGTTCTCAGGCGGCACTAACTCTCTATAGGAATGGCACCGACCTCAGGCACTCCTGTAGCGCCAAGGTCTACTGGACATATTTTCTTTATGTTTAGTCTGATTTATTTGTTTTCTGAAATGACCTAAGCTAACTTATTGAACCTAAGCTGACCTGAACTGACCTAACCTAAGCTGACCTGACTTAACCTAGCCTAAGCTGATCTGACCTAATCTGACCTGACTAGATTTGACTTAACCTAAGCTGACTTGACATGGCTTGTTCTGATCTAAGCTGACCTAACCTAATCTAGGCCCACCAGACCTGACCTGACCTGGCTTGTCTTGACCTAACCTACAATGACCTAATCTAAGTTTACCTATTTTAACCTAACCTAATATAACCTATGCAAACTTGACCTAACCTAACCTAAGCGAAACTAAAAACTCCAAGACCTGTAAACATTTTTTTCTTGTACACTTTTATTTATTTATTTATTTATTTTCCTGTTCATGGGGTCACATAGGCCTACTGGTGCTGGATGTTATCACTGTACAGCTGACACCATCTGAGTTACCCAAGCACACCCTCACCTCTCCTCCTCCTACCCCCTCACCTCTCCTCCTCCTACCCCCTCACCTCTCCTCCTCCTACCCCCTCACCTCTCCTCCTCCTACCCCCTCCCCTCTCCTCTCCTCCTACCCCCTCCCCTCTCCTCTCCTCCTACCCCCTCACCTCTCCTCCTCCTACCCCCTCACCTCTCCTCCTCCTACCCCCTCACCTCTCCTCCTCCTACCCCCTCACCTCTCCTCCTCCTACCCCCTCACCTCTCCTCCTACCCCCTCACCTCTCCTCCTACCCCCTCACCTCTCCTCCTACCCCCTCACCTCTCCTCCTACCCCCTCACCTCTCCTCCTACACCGTCACCTCTCCTCCTACACCGTCACCTCTCCTCCTACACCGTCACCTCTCCTCCTACACCGTCACCTCTCCTCCTACCCCGTCACCTCTCCTCCTACCCCCTCACCTCTCCTCCTACCCCCTCACCTCTCCTCCTACCCCCTCACCTCTCCTCCTACACCCCCACCTCTCCTCCTACACCCTCACCTCTCCTCTCCTCCTACACCCCCACCTCTCCTCCTACACCCCCACCTCTCCTCCTACACCCCCACCTCTCCTCCTACACCCTCACCTCTCCTCCTACCCCCTCACCTCTCCTCCTACCCCCTCACCTCTCCTCCTACCCCCTCACCTCTCTTGTACCCCCTCACCTCTCTTGTACCCCCTCACCTCTCTTGTACCCCCTCACCTCTCCTCCTACCCCCTCACCTCTCTTGTACCCCCTCACCTCTCTTGTACCCCCTCACCTCTCCTCCTACACCCTCACCTCTCCTCCTACACCCTCACCTCTCTTGTACCCCCCACCCCCCCCCTCCTAAACCTTTTTTGCTTGGTAGAGAGAAGTGTGGCAGTAGAAAGTGAGAGTAACATACTGGTCGTGTTCCTCTCAGTGGTAACTTGTCGTTGTGTTCCTGTGGTGATGTGTGTCGTGTGGTGAGGGAGGGGCCACCTCCCTTTGCCATTAACTTAAATAATTTTATATCTGAGAATTTTACAGAGTTTGTCTGGGAATTTTTATAATTTAATTCGTTTTACTGCCTGCCTCCCTCCCCTTACTACTGCTATCTCCCCACCACCCGCCTTGTTGCTTCCTGCCCCCCCCCCTGCTGCTGTTCTCTCCCTCCACCCCCCCTGTTGCTCCATGCCACCTCCCTGCTGCTGTTCCCCCCCTCCTGTTCCTGCCCTTCCCCTGCTGCTGTTCTCTCCCTCCTCCCCCCCTTGTTCCTGCCCTTCCCCTGCTGCTGTTCTCCCCCCCCCCTCCTGTTCCTGCCCTTCCCCTGCTGCTGTTCTCCCCCCCTCCTGTTCCTGCCCTTCCCCTGCTGCTGTTCTCCCCCCCTCCTGTTCCTGCCCTTCCCCTGCTGCTGTTCTCTCTCTCTCCTTCCCTTCCCCCCCCTGCTGCAGCTTCCCCCCCCCCCTTGCAGCTCCATTCTCCCCCCAAGGCAAAATCTTGTGAGACTTTAATGGTGACAAACAGCTCGAGTTTATCTCAATGGTCGTTTATTGTCCCTCGCCGCGCACTGAGCAGGCTCTTGGAGAGGCTGTTCCGTTCTTCCATCCGTCCGTTCCTCCGTCCATCCGTCCTTACGTCCGTGCGTCCTTCCGACTTATCACTACTATTTCTGAAAAACATATTGAACTAGAATATCATTGTTACTACTACTACTACTACTACTACTACTACTACTACTACTACTACTACTACTATACATGTTTTTTAATTCCTTCAGCAGCTTAAAGACCACTACCTCGTAAGTCCAGGTAATTTGTAATAGTTGTTATGTTATAAGCAGCCCCTTTTACACCTAACCCCTATCGCTCAATCCTCTCAACCTATGTTTGAAGCTACCCAGTGTGTTCGAGTTAATGATGATGTTTAGTAATTTGTTCCACTCATCCAATACTCCATTTCCAAACCAGTGTTTACCTATCTCACGCCTAAATCTAAATTTGTTAAATAGTTTAAGTACCTTTGTTATATCACCTTTGTTTAACCCTGACTTCCATTTATACACCTCGATCATATCGCCCCTCACTCTACATCTCTCGAGTGAGTGAAGACTCAGATGCTTTAACCTGTCTCTGTACTCAAGGTTCCTAATGCCCGGGATTAGTCTTGCCATCCTCCTCTGTATGCTTTCCAGGGATTCTATATCCATTCTGTAATACGGTGACCATAATTGAATTGCGTAATCCAAGTGAGGTCTCACAAGCGCAAGATATAGTTTTAGGATGACCTCGCTAGTCTTGTAACTAACACTCTTTTGTATGAACCCAAGTAATTTGTTAGCCTTGGTTTAAGGTTCCTAATTATCATTACTCCTAAATCTTTATCAGAGTCGGATTTCTTATATCACCGTCGTTCATTTGATATCTGGTTTCTCTGTTTATATCTCCTAGGCTAAGTGCTTTAAATTATTCCACTTTAAAATCCATCTGCCATTTTCGAGACTATGCGAAAAATTTTGTTGGATCATCCTGTAGCTTTGCAGAGCCCTCGTCAGATTATTATTACCAATATAAATAGATATAGTTTATTACTGATATAGAGAGAGATAGTCATTAGTAAGAGTCATTTGTAAAGGAATTACCATAAATTATAAGAAAATTTTGGTGTTATTACTGGAAAAAACAATATGGCTCAGTTATCTCGGTGAGGGGGTTTGGTAGTGGGGGTGAGAGGGTTTGGTAGTGAGGGGTTCAGGAGTTTGGTTGTGAGGGTTTCAGGGGTTCGGGATTCGGTTGTTCATTGTTTATTAATGGATTTTAAACTTGGCCCTCCTTCCCACCTCTCCTCCTTGACTCTTCCCCCACACGACCACTGGCACAGCTGTCATGGCTCAGCCCAGCACATTATCTAATACTGGCATCAAGTGGCAGAGGGGAGAGGGAGGGAGAAGGAAGTGAAAGAGAGAGGGAGGGAGAGAAATAGAAGAGAGGGGGAGGGAGAGCGAGGAAAATGGAAGAGAGAGGGAGAGAAAGAAGGAGAAGGGAGTAAAGGAGAGAGACTAAGGTGGTGGAGAGAGAGGGAAGTGATAAAGAAAGGGAGGAAGAAAGAGGTAATGAAGAGGGGAAAATGGTGGACAAAGGAGGTGGAGGATTGAGGGGGAGGAGGAGTGCGTGATGAAGGAATGAGGGAGGAGGAGGACGATGAGGAAGATAAATAAGAGAAGTGGGAAAGGAGGGTCGAGTCAGAGAAGAAGAAGAAGAGGCAAGGGAAAAGGTGGAGTTAAGAAAGAAGGGGTAAAGAAGAAGTAGAGGAAGAGGAGGTGGAGTTTGAGAAGAGGAAGAAACGAGAGAGGGGTGGGGGAGAGGGAGACGTAAGAGGAGGGTGGTGGAGTAAGAATATGAAGCTGAAAAGGAGGAGAAAGAAATGGAGAGGTAAGGAAAGAGGAGGTGAGGGAATGTGAGGAAAGGCAGGTAGAAGCGGAGAGAGAGAGAGGGGGGGAGGAGTGGGCACGGAAAGGCCAACAGAAGAGAGTCACTGAAGCTTGTGCATGTAGGCGTGGTGAAATCTGGGGTCCATATGGAAGGGTCACTCTTTTGGGGTCCATTAGTGGAAGGTCACTCTTTTGGGGTCCATTAGTGGGAGTGTCACTCTTTTGGGGGTCCATTGGTGTAAGGGTCATTCTTGTTTGGTTAGATCTATGGGGGTCATTCTGGGGTCGTAAGGTCAGTGGGGGTCATTTAGTAAGGGAGGATAGGGCTGATGGTGGTGAGATGCGTTTCATGGGCTCTTGAGGGTAATCTCTAAGGCCACTTATCTTAACTAAAGTAATTCTGGCTCCACTCTCCCACGGTCCTGTTATGTAGCCTGAGGGGAATTGTGAGAGACAAAAAGGAGAGAGAAACAAAGAAAGATAAAAGAAAGAGAGAGAGAGAAAAGAAAGCACGAAAGAGACAAAGAGTAACAGAAAACAGAGGGAGAGTAACAGAAAAGAAACATAGACAGACAGACAGACAAAGAGAGAAACAGATAAGAGAGAAAATCAGAAAAGAGAAACAGAATAGAGAGAGAGACAGACAGAGGGAGAGTGCAGGGGGTTAAGTGTCTGTTCAATCACAATGTCCATGGCTCCCCTGCGAGTGTTTGTTTACATTAGTCAGTGTTGCCACATAATTGCGACAAATGACTCCTGCGGCCACGTAATTCCACCAGACAGAAAATAAAACTGTACCACTTCTTTCAAAAACAACTTATTTCTCCCTAGATATAAACTCGAGCTCTTAAACATCCTTAAATATTAACATGCAAACGTTTGATAAGTCATATATAAATATTTAACCCTTAAAGAACATTGAAAAATTAACGTACGCTTTTTTTTTTGATGAAGTGAAAGAATAACGTAAGGTCATATGATAAAAGTGACAACATTATCACAGAAATATTGAAAATAGGTTAAAAAAAATAATAATTAACATACAAAAACCTTTTAAGAAAAATAAATTATCGAATACAAAATAAATTCTACGAACCTTTACAACTGGAAAAGAAAAGAAAAATCTGGTAACGACTCTACTCTGACAATCCCCTGACCCGAGCGAGACTGGGGGGGTGACAGCAGCGCCAACGAGACCAACAAGACCACGTGAAACAATACACCGGCAGCTATACATCATTATACACCATTAGGGGACTTAATGGAGGAAATAAATAGTCTCGTTTTACACCAGGATAAACACAGAGGCGTTAGTCGGCTGGTAACTACTTGCGAATTTTTTTGTTATGGTGGGGGGGAGGGGAAGGGGGGGGGCTTGTGATACGCTGTTGGGGGTAACATTGTGGGAGTTGTAGGGGAGGGGGTGCGAGATGGGAGGGAGAAGAGGGGGG
The DNA here is from genome assembly GCA_958450375.1 of Homarus gammarus. Lineage (NCBI taxonomy): Eukaryota > Metazoa > Arthropoda > Malacostraca > Decapoda > Nephropidae > Homarus > Homarus gammarus. The sequence continues at coordinate 4,718,245 of CAUDMG010003960.1, forward strand.
TGGGGAGGAAATAGGTGAGGGTGGGAGAGGGGAAGGAGAAGAGAAGGGTGAGAGAGAGGAAAGGGAGGGGGGGAGAAGAGGGGTTACAGAGGGGGGGGAGAAGGAGATAGTGGACAGGGAGAGAGAGGGAGAATAGAGCGAGGTAAGTAGAGCAAGAAAGAGGGACAAGGGAAGGGAGGAAGAAAGAGGTAAGAGGAGGGGTCGAAATACAATACGAGAACTAGAGAGAAGAATGAGAGGAAAAAGAATAACGCGAAAAGGAGTGGAGGAGGAAGACACCATGAGGGACTGTGAGAAGGAGGAAAGGAGGATAGCGTAGGAAGGAGAAGGAATAGAACAGGTGAGGGAGGATAGTGGAAGAAGGAAAGACAGAGGTGAAAAATTGGATCGAAAGGGAGTTAGGAAGTGAGAGAGAGAGAAGGAAGCAGTGGGAGGAAGGAGGAGAGGAAGAAAGAGAATAACACAAAAAGGACAATCCTCTCTCTCCCTTCCTTCCTTCATCCCTCCATCTTCCAAAAATGACCTTAGAAGCGTATATCGGGGTCGACACACCCTCCACTTCACTCCAACGCCCTCCTCCCCAAAGAGATTATCTCCTCCATGCTTAAGGCGTATTTGGCCTAGGATGTGGGCGGTGTGGGACCCGCCTATGTCACCCACGAAGATATCTACGAATCCGCCTGAATCAGTAGAAATCCAAGAACGACAGCTGTTGACAAAAGTGTAATTTCAGTCGTAAACGCTACTGAGAAACAAGTATTAGTGGTACTTAGTAATGAAGTACTGACGTGTGTGGCTGGGTGTTAACAATGGCCGACGTCGTTTGTGTTATATTTGTCGTTATCAGTAGAATCTCTGACGTTTGTGTTCCATTGTGTTTGTACCCCATGTTTGGACGAGCTTGTGAGATAAGGTAGGTATTATTATTAGTAGTAGTAGATATGTATTACTGTTATTATAGTTATTGTCGTTGTAGTTGTTGCTGTTTTTGTTATATTATTGTCCTTAGTAGTAACATTGATACAGACGAGAGGGATAGTTGTGAGTGTCCAGGAATTAACGTGGTGTGGGGCTCGCTTGACGTCACCATTGTTATTCTCTGTCTATCTGTCTATGAATGGGACGATACGTGACTGGGCGACTAGACTGTGTGGTTTTATGCGACTTAAATCAGACTGGTATAGAATGGCTCCTGTCGCCGCCTCTGTGTGTGGGGATCATGACGAGGCAGTGTTGGGTGCGGGTCATGGAGAAGCTTGGCGAGGTGTTGTGGGAAGTGGCTCTCAGGCGCGTCAGTCAGTTTTATGATCTCCTGGTCTGACTGACTCACTGATTAACTGACTGACTAATTGACTGATTAACTGACTGATTAATTGACTGATTAACTGACTGACTGATTGAATAACTGATTAACTGACTGGCTGACTATATGAATGACTAACTGGCTGACTGAATGTATGAATGACAGACAGACAGACTGACTGACAGACATGCAACTATTCTCTCATTGTACTCAGGGGTGTACTCAAGGATATTAAAGCCATGGTATTCAAGAGGTAAAAGTTATTGTACTCAATGGGTTAAATTCATAGTTCTCAACGGGTTAAAGTCATAATACACAAGGAATTAATTTCATACATTGTACTCAAGGGATTAAAATCATTGTACTCAAGGGAATAAAGTCAAACTACTCAAACTATTAAAATTATAGTACTCAAGGGGGTTTAACTCATTGTACTCAAGAGGATAAAGAGTCACTGTGTTAAATAAAATCAATAGGCCTAGTATACAATACGAGTTCACACGATGTTCAGGTTGTAAGTTGTGAACAGCTGAACATGTTTAGGTCCAGTATGAAGGAGTGATAATGTTCACAAGAGGAGTCTCATGGGTGAACAAGACTCACAGGAGGTGTAACCCAAGGACTTCAGGATATCAGATTGCGCGAAGGATAAAATAAAGAGGATATCTTGTCTTATGGAACTGGTCTTTGTCTGTGCGAACCGAGGTATGTTTGACCTAGGTGTGAGTGAACGTGACAACGGTACACTGACGGTGACAACGGTACACTGACGATGACAACGGTACACTGACGATAACAACGGTACACTAACGATGACAACGGTACACTGACGATGACAACGGTACACTGACGATGACAACGGTACACTGACGGTGACAACGGTACACTGACGGTGACAACGGTACACTGACGGTGACAACGGTACACTGACGATGACAACGGTACACTAACGATAACAACGGTACACTGACGATGACAACGGTACACTAACGAAAGACAACGGTACACTGACGATGAAAACGGTACACTGACGATGACAACGGTACACTGACGGTGACAACGGGAAGTTCACCGAAAGCTTTACCTGAGAGTTCCTGCCGGTGAGTTAATAATTAATACATAAAATATAAATACAGAAATAATTAAGAATATTTTGCTTTTGTTGAATTGTGATTGAATGTTTATACAGTACAGTGTGTTCCATGATATTAATAGTGTAATGTCTTGTGTCTTTCAGGTGGGTGATGATGGTGGCGCCAACACACACACATACACATATACATACACACACACATACATACACACACACACGTAAGCCAGGGGTCAGCTTCTGGACATAATAAGAGGTAAGGTCTACTTTTTCCATGGTTATCCAAACGTGATGTAGATTTTGAGTCTTAATGGAGAGAGAGAGAGAGAGAGAGAGAGAGAGAGAGAGAGAGAGAGAGAGTAACCAATAATAAAGGTAAATGAATACATACATATATATTACCACGTTATTATGTAATTGCCAATGCTTAATCATACATCTATGAACGGTTTGGGGGAAGAACTTACTTTACTGAGTGATGATTTGCTCTGCATGACGTCAGCCAGGCTCCCAGCGTCCTTCGTTGCTAAGGCAAAGGCAAAACGTGATGAATGTTGTTACCAATAATGGAGATAACAAAAATAGCATTATATGGTGGTGGTGTGGTGAGTTGGAGTGTTGTGGTGAGGTGATGGTGGTGTGGTGAGTTGGAGTGTTGTGGTGAGGTGGTGGTGGTGTGGTGTGTTGTGGTGAGGTGGTGGTGGTGTGGTGAGTTGGAGTGTTGTGGTGAGGTGGTGGTGGTGTGGTGAGTTGGAGTGTTGTGGTGAGGTGGTGGTGGTGTGGTGAGTTGGTGTGTTGTGGTGGTGATAGTGGTGTGTTGTGGTGATAGTGGTGTAATAGAGCTTGGTTATTATGGGAGGCGGATGTTAATAGTTCTCTTAATACAAGGAAGGAGTGGAAGGGGGTGGGAGGAAGGAGTGGGAGGGGGTGGGAGGGGTGGGAGGAAGGAGTGGGAGGGGTGGGAGGAAGGAGTGGGAGGGGGTGGGAGGAAGGAGTGGGAGGGGTGGGAGGAAGGAGTGGGTAAGGGAAGGAGTGGGAGGAAGGAGTGGGAGGGGTGGGAGGAAGGAGTGGGTAAGGGAAGGAGTGGGAGGAAGGAGTGGGAGGGGGTGGGAGGGGTGGGAGGAAGGAGTGGGTAAGGGAAGGAGTGGGAGGAAGGAGTGGGAGGGGGTGGGAGGAAGGAGTGGGTAAGGGAAGGAGTGGGAGGAAGGAGTGGGAGGGGTGGGAGGAAGGAGTGGGTGAGGGAAGGAGTGGGAGGGGGTGGGAGGAAGGAGGGGGTAAGGGAAGGAGTGGGAGGGGGTGGGAGGAAGGAGTGGGTAAGGGAAAGAGTGGGAGGGGGTGGGAGGAAGGAGGGGGTAAGGGAAGGAGAGGGAGGGAGGTGTTGCAGTGTTAAAGGAGTGAACGTAGTACTGGGTGAGGGCTGGTAGTGCGGGGTGATGGCTGGTAGTACTGGGTGAGGGACTGGTAGTACTGGGTGAGGGCTGGTAGTACTGGGTGAGGGCTGGTAGTACTGGGTGAGGTCTGGTAGTACTGGTAGTACTGGGTGAGGGACTGGTAGTACTGGGTGAGGGACTGGTGGTACTGGGTGAGGGACTGGTAGTACTGGGTGAGGGACTGGTAGTACTGGGTGAGGGGCTGGTAGTACTGGGTGAGGGACTGGTAGTACTGGGTGAGGGACTGGTAGTACTGGATGAGGTCTGGTAGTACTGGGTGAGGGCTGGTAGTGCTGGGTGAGGGACTGGTAGTACTGGGTGAGGGACTGGTAGTACTGGGTGAGGGACTGGTAGTACTGGGTGAGGGACTGGTAGTACTGGGTGGGGGGCTGTTAGTACTGGGTGGGGGGCTGTTAGTACTGGGTGAGGGGCTGGTAGTACTGGGTTAGGGACTGGTAGCACTGGGTGAGGGACTGGTAGTACTGGGTTAGGGGCTGGTAGTACTGGGTGAGGGACTGGTAGTACTGGGTAAGGGACTGGTAGTACTGGGTGGTAGTGAGGTGACCAATCTTAAGTCGAGTGTGTGTGAATGTGGGTGGAGGCGTTGTGGGTGTGAGTCGTTAAGAGGGTGTAATGCTTGTGGGCGGGAGGGAAGTGGCTTGGGGGTATTTGGCCTGGAGGGAAGTGGCTTGGGGATATGTAGTGGGTGGGAGGAAGTGGCTTGGGGGTATTTGGCCTGGAGGGAAGTGGCTTGGGGATATGTAGTGGGTGGGAGGAAGTGGCTTGGGGGTATTTGGCGGGAGGGAAGTGGCTTGGGGGGTATTTGGCCTGGAGGGAAGTGGCTTGGGGATATGTAGTGGGTGGGAGGAAGTGGCTTGGGGAGGATTATTGGGGGGGGGGGGATTGTCTTGGGAACGGGTAGTGGCCGGAAGGTGGTGAGGGGGGAGAGGTGGTGGTGGTGAGGGTCGTCGGAAAGGCATTGTGGTTATGGTGAATGTAGTGTTTGGGGTGTTAGTATAGTGAGCGTGGTGAAAGGACTGGGGAGGAGCGAGAGGTGGCAGGGAGGGGTGGCAGGGAGGGGTAGCGGGGTTGAGCCTGGGGGCACCATCAGTGGGCAGTCCTCGCCAGGTCTTGTTCGTCAAGGAGTCGTGCTTGTCGTGTCCAGCAGACCTTGAGGGTACCAGACCATGATTGAGAGATTATCACGAGGAGAAAAAATACGTGTGTGTGTGTGTGTGTGTGTGCGTGCGTGCGTGTTTGTGTGCGTGTACAGCTGGCACTAAGAAGTTTAGAAGGTTGGGTCGAACAGGCTAGACTAGACTAGAGTGAGTACCAGGTGTTAACGCTGAGACTGCTAATGACAGGTGAGGGCTGACCAGGGTGGTGATGGTCTCTCTCTCTCTCTCTCTCTCTCTCTCTCTCTCTCTCTCTCTCTCTCTCTCTCTCCTTTTTTATTTTCTGTATTCTTTCTTGCCCTCTTCCTCTTTCATCCTGTCACTCTACCTCTCTTCTCTCTCCCACTACCTAGTCCCCTTCCCTTCTTCCTCCTCGGCGAGTGACGCCACCATCCCCTTTATCACCACCACCACCACCAACCACCACCATCACCAACCACCACCATCACCAAACACCACCATCACCAACCACCACCACCATCACCAACCACCACCATCACCAACCACCACCACCAACTTTATTCAACCACAAAATCACAAGTAAACATTACACAACACATAATATAAAACTCCTTATATAAATCGTATATATGTATGTGTGTAAGTATGGTGGGGTGAATGTGAGGTTAGGTTAGGTTAGGTTAGGTTACAGTATGTGGGTAGAGTACTGTAGATCAGATGGCGGACACACCTGAGGCCTTTACAAGACACCTGGCGTTCCTCTCACACTCTTTATCTTACCCACCTGCTAATTTATCTTCCTAGCCATACATAGCCAACACTACTGACAGCTACCACCAGCCAAGACTACTGACTGACAGCTACCACCAGCCAAGACTACTGACTGACAGCTACCACCAGCCAAGACTACTGACTGACAGCTACCACCAGCCAAGACTACTGACTGACAGCTACCACCAGCCAAGACTACTGACTGACAGCTACCACCAGCCAAGACTACTGACTGACAGCTACCACCAGCCAAGACTACTGACTGACAGCTACCACCAGCCAAGACTACTGACTGACAGCTACCACCAGCCAAGACTACTGACTGACAGCTACCACCAGCCAAGACTACTTTACTGACAGCTACCGCCAGCCAAGACCACTGACTGACAGCTACCACCAGCCAAGACTACTGACTGACAGCTACCACCAGCCAAGACTACCTGACTGACAGCTACCACCAGCCAAGACTACTTTACTGACAGCTACCGCCAGCCAAGACCACTGACTGACAACTACCACCAGCCAAGACTACTGACTGACAACTACCACCAGTCATACATAGCCAACACTACTGACAGCTACCACCAGCCATACATAGCCAAGACTAACTGACAACCATACATAGCCAACACTACTGACAGCTACCACCAGCCATACATAGCCAACACTACTGACAGCTACCACCATCCATACATAGCCAACACTACTGACAGCTACCACCAGCCAAGACTACTGACTGACAACTACCACCAGCCAAGACTACTGACTGACAACTACCACCAGCCATACATAGCCAACACTACTGACAGCTACCACCAGCCATACATAGCCAACACTAACTGACAACCATACATAACCAACACTACTGACAGCTACCACCAGCCATACATAGCCAACACTAACTGACAACCATACATAGCCAACACTACTGACAGCTACCACCAGCCATACATAGCCAACACTACTGACAGCTACCACCAGCCATACATAGCTAACACTAACTGACAACCATACATAGCCAAGAATCACTTAGCATAGATAAAGATTCCACCCTCACATAAGCAGAACCCCGACACTCATCTGCATCTCAGCCTCCCCGACATCTAAACAAGATCTTGGCCGTATACATCAGGTTGTGTTACCCCCTCTATCACACGTCCGTCCCTCCTGCCCCCCCCCCCCCCTCACCTACCTTCCCTCCACACACACACCTCACACACACACACACATAGTATTAATCTGGGTAAATAAACTCTCTCAATGATCACCTGACTTCAGTAAATCAAGAGACAGGAAGACAACACCACCACACTGGCCCCCACAACTTCTCCACGTATCAGTACAGTGCTGATTGTTCCACCTGCTTCAGGACACCATAAACATGTCTTTATGTAAAACAGTGTACAGGGATTGTGGTGTTTTCAGTTCACTTGCCAAGAAATCGTGAAATTATGAGGTTTCAGATCTTCAGTCTCTAGAGATGACTACATTAACATTTTGTAGTAGATTTAACAAGAATATAACCAATTGCTGTCGTAAATATTCAGACCTCACGGAAGATGTATGAAGTAGGTCCAGCTGTGTTGTATTTTACGACACACAGTTATCACAATGTTATCGTAGGTGGTTAGGTTTGGTGGGGGTGTTGGTGATTCCTTCATTATCCTGGGGTACCGTCTAGATTTATTTTGTTTATTCATTTCCTCGAAGCCATTTCATTTCCTAAGACACCAACTAAATTTTCCGGTAATTGAGCAATAATTTACCCCCTTGTGGATCAAGTCTTCCTCCTCGTAAACCATCGATGCATTAATTAACAGCACATGAGCGTCAACGAGAGTGTGTTTGATGCTGGCACTGGCGAACCCCCCTCTCCCACCTCCTCCCCCTCTGTGCCATGGTATAGTACCCCTACTCCGCCCCCCCCCCCCCCTTCTACCTCCAGACACACCTGAAAAAAAATCCCTCACCCATCCTCCTTGATCTGTTCTTTCTTTCTTTCTTTCTTTCTTTCTTAACATCAGGTGGCTGTTTTATTCATTCTAGCTCGGCATTAAGCCAGGTTAACGGTGTACTCTTCGTCTCTATAACTAACACCTAACATTTAATAGCAGGGAGATAGACCAGGGAGTTGAGGAAAGGACGATCTCTAGTGAAGGGAAGTACTGTACTGGTGGGAGGTACTTTTTAGGGTGTACTGGCTGTGGTAGAGTATGATAGGTACTGGCTGTGGATGCAGGGAAGTATTGTACTGGAGGGAGTTACTTTCAGGATGTACTGGCTGGTTGTGGTAGAATGAGGCTGTGGACGGAGGAAAGTACTGGAGTGAGATATCTTCAGGGTGTACTAGCTGGGTGTAGTTCCTCTGGGTGTTAAAGGGTGTTAGCTGTTACTACTACACCTTGCCTAGGAGTGGTGACAGTCGTGGGTTGCCCTTGGAGGAGGTTGGAGGCTCAAGACACTGAGGGTTGGCTGGTTGGTTGGCTGGCTGGCTGGTTGGTTGGTTGGTTGGTTGGCTGGCTGGTTGGCTGGTCTTATCTATGTTACAAAGTCGCTTGCGGTATAGTTGAGAGTCACTCGTTCACAGTTGTTGATCAGAAGGTGAACTCTAAGATCCTTTAGCCCGTCAAGGAGTTCCAGGTAGCCTAGGATGGAGAGTAAGGAGGGTGGGTAGAGCCATCCAGGTGTGATCCGTCCAAGAGCAGTTATAGATCCATGGCGCCCTTTCTTCTAAGCTGCTGGTAGAAGAGGGTGATAAAAACTATCTCATGGTCAAATCTCATACCCAGGATGTTTATCTATGTGAATCCTTTCATTTCGACGTTTTTATAGAGTCACGTCAAGATTGGGTTTGTTGTCTTGTCTTGTCTTGTGATTAACGCCATATGCGTTTACTTTAGTCTGGCCCGACAGTGACATGCCAAAGTTTGACCGCAGGAGTTGATACTTGTTGAACGTCGCCTGATGAGTTTCTTTACTTCTGAACGTTGATCACTGTTAGAAATATAGTATACACTCGTCAGTACGTGCACATGAGATTCAGTGGGTCATTAAAGAGATGTTCCACAGTAGGGGGCTGCCCGGGACTACCCCCCTTGTACGACGCCAGATCCAAAGGGAGAATTCTCGGTATGTAGAGACCTCTCTCTCTCTCTCTCTCTCTCTCTCTCTCTCGTGTTAGCATCAGGCAGGCACACTATATAGAAGGGCGTCCACTCGGGCCGTCCAGCATTAAGCGCCTCCGACAACCCATAACTTGGGGAGCTCTTGTCCACCTGGCTGATTACTATAGTGGAGGGCGTGGTGGAGGGCCTGCGGTGGAGGGTATTGGTGAAGGAGGGACACTAGGGTGGAGGGAGGGTGGGTACGGAGAGGTGGAGGGAGCCAGGGATGGAGGGGACCAGGCGTGGAACGTATACAAGGAGTGGAGGGTACCAGTACGGGAGAAGGGTGGAGGTTCTTAGCGGTGGGCGGACACTGGGGTGGAGGGCACAGACTTTGGACAGGCATTAGGGACGAGTGGAGATGTTCTGGACAGACTTAAAGGGCGAAAGGGCGGAAGGAGGGCGGACACTCGGACGGAAAAATAAACTAAGGGCACAGGTGTTGGGTAGGCATTAAGACGGAGAGAAGGTTGGAGGACACACACACACACACACATGACAGGACTGTAAACTTCGTGTAGACAACAACTTTAAACAACAAATTAAACAGACAGTAACGGTCCATTAAACTTAACGATAGCGTCTATGTATTCATCTTTTTTTGGAAACTTCTGACTGACTGTATATACATCTTAACCTAACCTAATCTATATAAACAGTGAAAGTCTTTAACTTTATAGAGTGACAGCCTTTAACTATATAGTGACAGCCTTTAACTATATAGAGTGACAGCCTTTTACTATATAAACTGACAACCCTTTAACCATATAAACTGACAACCCTTTAACTATATAAACTGACAACCCTTTAACCATATAAACAGTGACAGCCTTTAACTATATAGAGTGACAGCCTTTAACCTTAGCGATAAACCAGACTATTAAACCACATGCTGATGTTCCTTGTACTTTACGTGGCAATAAACCTTAAACCAGGAAGGAGTTGAAACATGATGTCTTGTCTAGAGAAATTATGTTCATTATGGGCGTGGTGAGGGTGTGGTTAGGGTGTGGGTGTGGTTAGGGTGTGGGCGTGGTGAGGGTGTGGGCGTGGTGAGGGTGTGGGCGTGGGAATAGTGTGTAAGGATGAGGAAGGTTTAAGTTTGGGTACTATGTGGGCGTGGGGAAGGTTTAAGTGTGGGTACTATGTGGGCGTGGGGCAGGTTTAGACGTGTGGGGGGTTGGGGAAGGTGTGAGGGAAGAAGTCCTGGGCGTGGGAACATGATGGGCGTGGGTGAGTCACTGTTCCTCGTCCATTACAGCCTTTGTTGTGGCGGCCATACACTCAGTGGTCAGGTCAGGTGGATGGGACCAGACTCTCAATCACTCGTATGACAAAAGCTTTCTCTTAACTGGTGATGTAAGACTAAACACCCTAGCCTAACCTAACCTAGCATATTCAAACCTAACCTAACCTAACTTAACTGCATCTCCCCAAAAATAATGTTAGGGTGGTAATCTTCAGGTTTTGCAAATATTAATCCCTAAGCGGATAATGTGAGACTGTGAGAACGAGAATTAAATATATTTCTCTATGTTTCTCACGATAAACTCTCTTATAACTTAACTGGGAATAAGTGAACAAACATATCATGGTTGAGACACTTGTTTTTGTCGTAAGTTGAGAGAGCCATTTATGTCCGTTCTCACATCAATAATTAAGTGAGAAAGAAATTGAACTTAAGAATTTTTGAGAATCGATTATGTGTGTTGAAACTTAATCGAGCCAGTTAGATTCGTTCTCATTTCATAAGTTAGGTGAGAAAATTAACTTACGAGCCAATTCAGCCTCTATTTGTCTTAGCTTGAGGTGAAATCAGTTAATTACGTTCTGTTATTACCATTTATTTTAATTTTTTTTTTTACTTCTGCCAGTTAAGAAGGAACATTTAAGGGGTTATATCCATCCAAGGTTTGAGAGTCTATGAAACTTTTTGGGTGTATTACAGTAGTGAAGATGTGTATTGTACCTCCCTTACACACACACACACACACAGGCACGCACATACACACACACAGGCACGCACATACACACACACACAGGCACACACACATACACACACACACAGGCACACACACATACACACAGGCACACACACGGTCACACACACACACGGACACGGACACACACACACACACGGACACACACACACACGGACACACACACACACACACACACACACAGGCACCAAGAACAGTGTCGTGTCAAATTCTAACCTCTGTAATGTGACCCTTTTAACCCCTTGAGTGTGAAGACTTAACCCCTTGAGACAATGTCATTGAACTCAAGAGAGAAACTACATCGTACTCAAGGGATTAAGTCGTTGTACTCATGAGATTAGGTTGTCGTACTCAATGGGATTAAAAGATATATTGAATCAGCTGTCTAATTCACTGTACTCAGGTGGTTTGATTCATCGTTACTCAAGTGTGTTCATTCATTGTACTCAGTGTGCTCATTCATCGTTACTCAAGTGTGTTCATTCTTCGTACTCAGTGTGCTCATTCGTCGTACTCAAGTGTGTTCATTCATCGTACTCAAGGGTTCATTCATCGTACTCAAGGTGGTAAACGGAACGCCACCACCTTCCACCGTAAAAGAAATTGTGCTCAAGGTAAAAGAAGCCGCCCAGGTGTATCTTCTCTCTCTCTCTCTCTCTCTCTCTCTCTCTCTCTCTCTCTCTGTATCTCTCTCTCATCTCCTCTTTGCCCCTTCTCTCCCCCATCTCCTCTTCCCCTTCCCTCCTATACTCGTGGTTTATATAAAGTCCCCTCTCTGTCACACCTGTTCTCACACACCTGCTCTGTACACCTGTTGATATACGAGTACACGTGTGTTCTTTGTGTGTGTGTGTGTGTGTGTGTCAGAGTTATCATAGTCCTGTATTTCCTTAACTAATTTATTTGTCCCATATTTCGTTGTTTATCGATTTTAGTCTTTTCTGTCTAATTCTGGTGTTCAGTCATATTATTATTATTATTATTATTATTGTTGTTGTTGTTGTTGTTGTTGTTGGTGTTGTTGTAACAATTCATAATTTTATAATTCATTTCTATCTTATTTTTATATCCATTCTCTGCGTATGAGTATACTTGGCAACACTGTAAACCGACAGTCTCCGAGTCACATATGGTAATACTGTTTACTATAAATATTGTAGATATATTTAAGGTATTATATTCCGTGTCATGGCAGTAGTTTTATATCTAACTTATTTTTTTTCTCTATTTAAGTTTGCAAATTATTCATAAGTATAATATATGATTTTTTTTTTTCACAATTACATTTCCTTGTTTTCATATTTTTCATAATGTAAAAAGGTATTAGGAATGGCAAATGAAATTCAACACCAGCAAGTGCAGTGTACTGAATATTGGAAGAACAAATACTGTCAATGTATACAGCCTTAACAACATCAACCTAGAGAAGTCGACTTGTGAAAGAGACCTAGGGGTACTTGTAAGCCCGGACCTACGGCCTAGAAAACATTGCGTTAATGTTCGAAATAAGGCAAACAGAGTATTGGGTTTTATATCTAGAAGTGTAAGTAATAAGAGTGCAGAGGTCTTATTGCAACTATACTGTATCTTGCGCTAGTCAGGCCGCACCTCGATTATGCGGTTCAGTTCTGGTGCCCTTGTTATAGAATGGATATCAATTCACTAAAGTCGGTGCAGCAAAGAATGACGAAAATGATTCTGGGACTTAGAAACCTTCCATATCAAGATAGGTTAAAGAAACTAAACTTGCATTCCCTAGAAAGACGAAGAGTGCGGGGAGATATGATAGAAGTATTCAAGTGGGTGAAAGGAATCAATAAAGGTGATATAGATAAAGTTCTTATAATATCCAAGCAGGATAGGACTCGGAACAACGGATTTAAGTTGGATAAGTTTAGGTTTAGGAGGGAGATAGGAAGGAACTGGTTCACAAATAGGGTGGTGGACGAGTGGAACAAGCTTAGCAACTTTGTAGTAAGTGCTGGAACGCTGGAAAGTTTCAAAGGGAGGCTAGATAGATTCATGGATGATAGAGAGTGGTAGTAACTCTCGACAGGAGCTGCCATGCACAGGCCAACCGGCCTATTGCAGACTCCATATTTTCTTATATATATATATATATATATCTATATATATATATATATCTATATATATATATATATATCTATATATATATATCTATATCTATATATATATATATATATATATATATATCTATATATATATATCTATATCTATATCTATATCTATATATATATATATATATATATATATATATATATATATATATATATATATATATATATATATATATATATATATATATATATCTCGTGTAGATCCACAATGAAAACGGCACAGAAAGACTTCTGGTTGAAGCTAGTTTGATTAGGAAATTATATTCTATAAATCTTAGTGATGGTCAGTACAAAACTGATAATATGTTACACAAATTTATTTGTCAGTCGCCCAAGGTTAAAAATGCTTTGAAAGGCTTGGAGTTAGATGTAGGATAGGTGATTAGTGGGTCCCTTAATTTTGACCCGACTTAACTTGACTAGTCACGTCACCCTTTCTCTTAAGCTCTTCTGCGTGTGTGGTGGTGTGTTGTTTAATGGATGTCATGATTATAAGATCATAAGAACATAAGAAAATAAGGAGTCTGCAATAGGCCGGTTGGCCTGTGCATGGCAGCTCCTGTCGAGAGTTACTACCACTCTCTATCATCCATGAATCTATCCAGCCTCTCTTTGAAACTTTCCAGCGTTCCAGCACTTACTACAAAGTTGCTAAGCTTGTTCCACTCGTCCACCACCCTATTTGTAAACCAGTTTCTTCCTATCTCCCTCCTAAACCTAAACTTATCCAACTTGAATCCGTTGTTCCGAGTCGTATCCTGCTTGGATATTATAAGAACTTTATCTATATCACCTTTATTGATTCCTTTCACCCACTTGAATACTTCTATCATATCTCCCCGCACTCTTCGTCTTTCTAGGGAATGCAAGTTTAGTTTCTTTAACCTATCCTGTTATGGAAGGTTTCTAAGTCCCGGAATCATTTTCGTCATTCTTCGCTGCACCGACTCTAGTGAATTGATATCCATTCTATAATAAGGGCACCAGAACTGAACCGCATAATCGAGGTGCGGCCTGACTAGCGCAAGATATAGTTGCAATAAGACCTCTGCACTCTTATTACTTACACTTCTAAATATAAAACCCAATACTCTGTTTGCCTTATTTCGAACATTAACGCACTGTTTTCTAGGCCGTAGGTCCGGGCTTACAAGTTCCCCTAGGTCTTTCACAAGTCGACTTATCTAGGTTGATGTTGTTAAGGCTGTATACATTGACAGTATTTGTTCTTCCAATATTAAGTACGCTGCACTTGCTGGTGTTGAATTTCATTTGCCATTTTTCAGACCACCCCTGCAGTTTACTTAGATCCTCCTGTAATGCATTTGCATCCTGCCCTGAATTAATCTGCCGCCCTTTTTTGGTGTCATCCGCAAACTTGCTTATGTCACTGCTGGTCCCAGTATCTAGATCGTTATGTAGATTATGAACAAGAGTTGGCCTAGTACTGACCCCTGGGGAACCCCACTGGTTACACTACCCCACCTCAGATTTAACACCATCTACGCTGACCCTCTGCGTTCTATCGGTGAGCCATGATTTAATCCAATTATAACCTGACCTCATGTTTAGTAAGGTTACCCTGTGTACTTAAACCTCTCTCGGTCCATGTAATTCAATTGCCTCTGAAGATGTCTTGAATAAAGAACAAAGCGAAGGTGTTCCATTGTTTCCATTTTCCCTGTGTGCCAATGCTTTATAACCTTAACCTTTAACGCCTTAAAAACAAAATAAACCCAGATCCTCTTCAGAAGCACAGTAAACAGGATCCTCGACAGTACAGTATTTCGTGGCACACACTTCTTTAGTATGAGTAGATAAGGTTCCAACATTTTACCACAACTTCGAAAACAAAATATGTTCATTAATAGTTTGTTATATTTCAATACATCAGAATCTTTAAAGAGAGATTTAAAAAAAAAATGCAGTACGGTATTTCAGAGTTCTAACCTCACCAGACACGTAAATAGGGCATCACAGTCTTCAGAAAGCGAGTAAACATGTTCCAGTATTTCACAGTGACAACCTTCTGGAGAACTAAATCAACAGTATTTCAGAACCTTCAATCTCTACAGAAACGTAAACATGTGAGGTTCCAATATTTCACGAATAAAAAAACATTAGTTCCAAAGGTTATATAAGCGCCGTGTAAAGGACTTAAAGCGTATCCTTAAGCTAAATAACCCCGTTCTTGCCGTCTCTTATCAATATTAGATACACTGATACTGCCAATAAAAGTGTGTTGTACCGGAGGCCGAGGGTAACCAGAACCTCAAAGTGGTATATTTGATTATAACATATTTTAACTCGCCGCCATTGTGTAATCTGCAAATAATTTACCCGCTGAGTTTTAAGTAGAAGTTTGTTAATGATTTTTTAAGGCGTGTGTGTTGAGGTAACTTAATAAAAGTGGTAAGTTTGAGTTTGTCTTCCATTAGCTAATAAGTGGTGGGTGGGTGTGTGGGCGGGCCGGCGGCTGGCTGGCTCAAACACCTCTGCCGTGCTCCCTCCCTCCCTTGTCTGTACACCCCTGATGAAATGGAAAGGGATTACACACACACACACACACACAGCAGGACCTCGCCACATTCCACTAATTACTGAGATTCTCGACCACTAGAAAAAAACACAGGTAGTCGGAACAGGTGAACGAACAGAACACTCCAGTGATAAAGTTAAGTGTTAGGGGGTGTAGTGTGTGTCAGGGGGTGTTATCAGAGGGTGTAGTGTGTTGGGGTGTGTTATCAGAGGGTGTAGTGTGTTAGGGTGTGTTATCAGAGGGTGTAGTGTGTTAGGGTGTGTTATCAGAGGGTGTAGTGTGTTAGGGTGTCATCAGAGTGTGTAGTGTGTAAGGGGGTGTACTGTAGTAGGTTAGGTTAGGGTTAATTTTTAGGTCCAGGTTAGGGATAAGTTAGATTACTTTTCTATGGGTCGAAGTTAAGTTATGATTAGGTTAGGTTGTTAGGTTTCGTGAGGTTGTTAGGTTAGGTTGTTTGGTTTTGGTGAGGTTGCTTTAAGTATGGGTTAGGTTAGATTAGATGGTTAGATTAGGTTAGGTTAGGTTAGGTTAGGTACAATATGAGTTCGAGTACAACACGTATCTTCAGTGTTAAGTGAGGATAGATTAGGGGAAGTTACTTTAGCTAAGGATTAGTGAAGTTATTGCAAGGTAAGATAAGGCTTCAGATGTTACCGCTTCCTTCCACCAGCCCACACACACACACCGATACCTGAGAGAGAGAGAGAGAGAGAGAGAGGTAATAAAACTGGAGGAAAACAAAGTAACAAGTTAGCGTTTATTGTTGTTTTTGTGTGTTTGTGTGGGCGTCGCTGAGCTGTCCTCCTCCTCCTCCTCTTGTTGTTGTTGTTGTTGTTCTTCTTCTTCTCCCCTCATTTGTTCTTCTTTCAAGTGCCTCCATTTCCTCCTATCCCTCCCACCTACCTCTGTGTATTCCCTTTCCCCTCACCTTCCTTCCTTTCTTCTTGTCTTCCTCCTCACCTGTCTTCTCCTCCTCCTCCTCTTCCCCCTCCCCTCTTCATTGTACCCGAGAGTATAATCATCGTATGCATAGGATCAAGACATTATACCGATGGGATCAAGTTAGCGTACTCAAGGCTAATTCATTGTACTCAAGCAAGGGGAATGGTATCGTACTCCAGGGTTTAAACTTTAAGGTATAGTACTCAAGGGGTTAAGATATCATACTTACAGGGCTAATTCATTGTACTCAGGGATTTGATATCGTACTCAAGGGATTAAGGACCATTTTAATGAAGGTATTTTTCCCAGGCAACTGCTAAAAGGTTTATGTAGATCAGTCAGCCTTACACACTATAGGTAACATCACTATTATATGGTGGTGTGGTGATGGTATAGTGGGTGATAGTGTGATGATGGTATAGTGAGGGAAGGTGTGGTGATGGTATATAGCCACGGTGATAGTCTGATGGTGGTATAGTGAGGGAAGGTGTGGTGATGTTAGGTGTGGTTTGTGGTACAGTGTGGCCAGGTATAGGGGAAGGGCACAGCCAGGTACCCAGAACACAGGTAAGGAATCACCAGCTCACATTCTTACCTGTCTCACTAATTTATTACACGTCCCCATCTGTTGAACCCTCCCTGGCGGCGGTGTAAAGGTGTTTATGTCCTGAATGAAGTGAGACTCGGGTGAAATAAAGAAGCGAGTACACTGGTAAACACGTCTTCGGAGATTAGCGTCATGGAAGGATTTTACCTGTATGCAAATATCCATGGCGGTGACTTACGAGGTTTGTTATTTTTACCTGTACAAGTATCCCAGATTTGATTATAGTAGTACAGTACATTTACTTGTTAGTTCATTATTACATTAGTGAGGTATTAGATTTATCCTGTTTGAGTTTTTGTCTTAAATAATTTATATGTCGCTATGTTGTGATGTTTGTGTTTATCTTGGGTAAGATTGACTTCTACTACTACTACTAATAATAATAATAAGAAGAATTTTGATAATAATGATAAAAGAATTAATGGTTGGAAGATACTTTAGGAATATCATCATCATCATCATCATCATCATCTGTCTTCAAACTATCACTCGCCAGCTGAGAGAGAGAAGCCTGCCAGTGGCGATCTGATATCATTCACTATGTCACAGTGATCGCCATGACAGTACAGTGTCGAGATAATGCCATGTTTTACCCGCCTTAACACATACTCGCAGCTCTACGGTCGTATTTACACCCCAACACACACAGTTTATCGGCCGTGTGGGGGTAGTGAGGCAGCCATACACGTGTTTCTATTTACAATCGATAGACTGATCACGTGACTACAGGTAGAGCTAATGACGTCACGTTTGTTTATTTAGGGATGGTCCAAGGGAAACACAAACACACACACACACACCACACACACAACACCACACACAAACACTGATTTGTTGGTTGACACATTGTGATGCTTATTAACAGTTGTGAAGTTTATTACCTAACCTAACCTAACCTAACACTATCTAATCTAAGTATCCTAACCTAACCCACTTATTTTATTCTAATAGTTACACTGTTGTAAAAGATTTAAAAATATTTGTCTTAGCCTCGGAATGTTGTTTAAAATTCCCGATTCAACTAAAAACTTTCATTCGCATATTTTATTATTATTATTATTATTAATACTATTGTTGTTGTTATTGTTATTATTATTATTATTATTATTATTATTGTTGTTGTTGTTGTTGTTGTTATTGTTATTATTATTGTTGTTATTATTATTTTTGTTGTTATTATTGTTGTTATTATAATTACTGTCGTCGTCATTGGTATGTGAAGGTTTGCATCAGTCTCTACAGTATGCTAAGATACAATGTTCAATAAATCTGTTGAGTATATAAAGTGGGTAGACAGTAAATATTGAGATGGGGGGAAATACATGAACATATTCTTTATTTTTTGTAGAACTTTTGTAGTTGATATTATTAGTATTCCTCCCTCGTGTAGTGGTACAGTTTTTACTACACAAACTGATGTAGGTCACAATGATGCTGCACCCGCCTCTGTTGTGTCTGTGTGTGACTGTCTGTGTCTATGTGTGTGTGTCTGTTTTTGTCTGTTAGTCTATCTGTGTGTGTGTGTCTGTCTGTTAGTCTATCTGTGTGTGTGTGTGTGTCTGTCTGTCTGTTAGTCTATCTGTGTGTGTGTGTGTGTATATATGTCTGTTTTTCTGTTTTTCTGTCTCTTAGTCTATCTGTGTGTGTGTAAGTGTGTGTGTGCGCGCGCGCGTATACCTGGACGAAGATAATTGAATTGGTAATTTTTGGCAGTAAAGAGTGATGATGAAATGTAAATGGGATTTCTCGTGCATAAAAAACTGTGCCAACACCCAATGTAATGGCGGTAGGTGTAGTGATGGTGGTGGTGTGATGAGGGGTGGTGGTGAGGGGGTGTTGTGGTGGTGGGAGTGAGAGGAGGTGTAGTCTTGGTGGGGGAGGGTTGTTGTGGTGGGGGTGAGTATTGGGTTGTAGTGGTAAGGGGTGAGATGAGGTTGGGGGGGGGGGATAGGTGGTGATGCGGGAGGTGGGTTATACAGTAGTGACGTGGATTAGGTTAAGCTAGGTTAGCCTAAGTTAGGTTCAGTTAGGTTAGGTTACGGCTTTCTCTAGTCCAGTATTTGTTGATGCTAAACCATTACCTAGTATCCCGCTGATGCTGTGTGTGTGTGTGTGTGTGTGTGTGTGTTTGTTATACCTGGACCAGATGTTACATGGGGATATTTTTTTTTTCTGACAGGATGTTGAATCGATGTTATTTTATTCATGTTTTTGTCTCTCCATTTCCTGTCCGGTGTAGATAATTTTTTTGGGGTACATTATAGGATTTTGTGGATAGTTTTTGGACCAATAGGATGTATTTATTACTATGATATATAATAGTTGTTTGTATATTAATAGTTATTCTTCCTATATATGTGAGTCACCGTGTACTGGGAGAGGGAGGGGGGAGGGGGGGGCTGGTTTGTTTTTCCAATGTTTTTTTTTCACAGTTGTTTACGCTTGCAGCTTGTCTCCAGATGTCGCTATAGCTTGGTGTGTCGTGCGTGATTACCTAGATAACTTTTGCATATATAATGGTTTTGTTTCTTGTCGTGGGATGTCGCTTGTGTAGGTGATATAGAAGAGGGTTAGGTTAGGTTGGGGGACGGAACATTGCCCTGTGGTTAGGTTAGGGGACAGAACATTGCCCTGTGGTTAGGTTAGGTTGGGGGACGGAACATTGTCCTGTAGTTAGGTTAGGTTGGGGGACGGAACATTGCCCTGTAGTTAGGTTAGGTTGGGGGACGGAACATTGTCCTGTAGTTAGGTTAGGTTGGGGGACGGATTATTGCCCTGTGGTTAGGTTAGGTTGGGGGACAGAACATTGCCCTGTGGTTAGGTTGGGGGACAGAACATTGCCCTGTGGTTAGGTTAGGTTGGGGGACGGAACATTGCCCTGTGGTTAGGTTAGGTTGGGGGACGGAACATTGCCCTGTGGTTAGGTTAGGGGACGGATTATTGCCCTGTGGTTAGGTTAGGTTGGGGGACGGAACATTGCCCTGTGGTTAGGTTAGGTTGGGGGACGGAACATTGTCCTGTAGTTAGGTTAGGTTGGGGGACGGAACATTGTCCTGTGGTTAGGTTAGGTTGGGGGACGGAACATTGTCCTGTGGTTAGGTTAGGTTGGGGGACGGAACATTGTCCTGTAGTTAGGTTAGGTTGGGGGACGGAACATTGTCCTGTGGTTAGGTTAGGGGACAGAACATTGCCCTGTGGTTAGGTTAGGGGACAGAACATTGCCCTGTGGTTAGGTTAGGTTGGGGGACGGAACATTGCCCTGTGGTTAGGTTAGGTTGGGGGACAGAACATTGCCCTGTGGTTAGGTTAGGTTGGGGGACAGAACATTGCCCTGTGGTTAGGTTAGAGGACAGAACATTGCCCTGTGGTTAGGTTAGGTTGGGGGACAGAACATTGCCCTGTGGTTAGGTTAGGTTGGGGGACAGAACATTGCCCTGTGGTTAGGTTAGGTTGGGGGACAGAACATTGCCCTGTGGTTAGGTTAGGTTGGGGGACGGAACATTGCCCTGTGGTTAGGTTAGGTTGGGGGACGGAACATTGCCCTGTGGTTAGGTTAGGGGACGGAACATTGCCCTGTGGTTAGGTTAGGTTGGGGGACAGAACATTGCCCTGTGGTTAGGTTGGGGGACGGAACATTGCCCTGTGGTTAGGTTAGGGGACAACATTGCCCTGTGGTTAGGTTAGGTTGGGGGACAGAACATTGCCCTGTGGTTAGGTTAGGTTGGGGGACGGAACATTGCCCTGTGGTTAGGTTAGGGGACAGAACATTGCCCTGTGGTTAGGTTGGGGGACGGAACATTGCCCTGTGGTTAGGTTGGGGGACGGAACATTGCCCTGTGGTTAGGTTAGGTTAGGGGACAGAACATTGCCACTGTGGTTAGGTTAGTTTAGGGGACAGAACATTGCCCTGTGGTTAGGTTAGGTTGGGGGACAGAACATTGCCCTGTGGTTAGGTTAGTTTAGGGGACAGAACATTGCCCTGTGGTTAGGTTAGGGGACAGAACATTGCCACTGTGGTTAGGTTAGTTTTGGGGACAGAACATTGCCCTGTGGTTAGGTTAGGTTGGGGGACAGAACATTGCCCTGTGGTTAGGTTAGGTTGGGGGACAGAACATTGCCCTGTGGTTAGGTTAGGGGACAGAACATTGCCCTGTGGTTAGGTTAGGGGATAGAGCATTGCCCTGTGGTTAGGTTAGGTTGGGGGATAGAACATTGCCCTGTGGTTAGGTTAGGTTAGGGGACAGAACATTGCCCTGTGGTTAGGTTAGGTTGGGGGACAGAACATTGCCCTGTGGTTAGGTTAGGGGACAGAACATTGCCCTGTGGTTAGGTTAGGTTGGGGGACAGAACATTGCCCTGTGGTTAGGTTAGGTTGGGGGACAGAACATTGCCCTGTGGTTAGGTTAGGATAGGGGACAGAACATTGCCCTGTGGTTAGGTTAGGTTGGGGGATAGAACATTATTCTGTGGTTAGGTTAGGTTGGGGGACAGAACATTGCCCTGTGGTTAGGTTAGGTTAGGGGACAGAACATTGCCCTGTGGTTAGGTTTGGTTTGGGGACAGAACATTGCCCTGTGGTTAGGTTAGGTTGGGGGACAGAACATTGCCCTGTGGTTAGGTTAGGTTAGGGGACAGAACATTGCCCTGTGGTTAGGTTAGGTTGGGGGATAGAACATTGCCCTGTGGTATTCTCTGCTCTTGAAAGAAAACTGTCGTCTATAAAACTCCATACCAGTTTGGCTATGGTGGTACCGAGGAGGCAGGCAGTCAGGTAGGTGCTGGTGGTCACGGGGCGGGTGTGGTAGTGGTGTGAATGTGGTTGTGTGGTGGTAGCGGCGCTTGGTGAGACAGACAGACAGAGAAACAGACAGACAGGTGGTGGTCACGGGGCGGTGGAACAATGGGGTAATATATTGTTAGTGAGGGGCGGGGGACAGCAGAACAGGATGGCTGGCTGGCTGGCTGGGTGCTGAAGATCATATCATGGTGGTGCTGCTGCTGGGGGTGCTAGTGTTAATAGAAGTGCTACTCCTCCTGCTGCTCCCTCTCTCTCTCTCTCTCTCTCTCTCTCTCTCTCTCTCTCTCGCAGCTGCTCCCCCCCCACCACCTCCAAACTTCCTACAACTGCTAATTCATCTTCCGCGTCAGTTGTTCGTATCTATATTGCTGTTACACTTCTTCCTGTGTTTACTAATTCATTGTTTGTTCTTCCTGTTTGGTTCTGTTACTTCTGTCTGTTGGCTGTGTTGCCTTCTGTTATTGATGCTGTTTTTTTTTTTTTTTTTTTTTTTGACAATTGATCACTACATCTGTTGCAGTACTTTCTATTCATACTTCTGATGTAACTGTTGTAACTCACACAAATACCCTCCTTCTTCCTCCTCCTTCTTCCTCCTCCTTCCTCCTCCCTCCTCCTTCCTCCCTCCTACTCCTCCTCCCCCCTCCCCAACCACACACACAGAGACAGACGAATTCACTCAGTCTTAATAAAAATCTCTAAAAACAACCAGAAATGATAACCACATCGAGGTCATTTCACTTACATTATCAAGACGCGTAGAGAAAACCATCTTCCCTCAGCCTTTAACTAACTAACTAACTCAATAACTAACTAACCACAACAGGCAGATTACCCCCCCTCCCCCACCTCCGTGTGTGAGTGTGGACCAAGAACAGCTCTCTCTCTCTCTCTCTCTCTCTCTCTCTCTCTCTCTCTCTCTCTCTCTCTCTCTCTCTCTCTCCATGTTTCCCTAATCACGTCTTGTTCCTTATTTTAGTCACTTTTTTTTATTTATTTAATTTTTTTTTTTTTAGTTCGTTGTTTAAGTCGAAAGTTGTGTTGACGTGACTGGGAGTTACCATGTTTTACAGCACTGGGGACAGAATTGAAGGGTACTGTACTTGTTGTTCGCTGTAGTTACCATGTTTTACAGCACTGGGGACAGAATTGAAGGGTACTGTACTTGTTGTCCGCTGTAGTTACCTTGTTTTACAGCACTGGGGACAGAATTGAAGGGTACTGTACTTGTTCGCTGTAGTTACCATGTTTTACAGCACTGGGGACAGAATTGAAGGGTACTGTACTTGTTGACCGCTGTAGTTACCTTGTTTTACAGCACTGGGGACAGAATTGAAGGGTACTGTACTTGTTGTTCGCTGTAGTTACCTTGTTTTACAGCACTGGGGACAGAATTGAAGGGTACTGTACTTGTTGTCCGCTGTAGTCACCATGTTTTACAGCACTGGGGACAGAATTGAAGGGTACTGTACTTGTTGTCCGCTGTAGTCACCATGTTTTACAGCACTGGGGACAGAATTGAAGGGCACTGTACTTGTTGTTCGCTGTAGTTACCTTGTTTTACAGCACTGGGGACAGAATTGAAGGGTACTGTACTTGTTGTCCGCTGTAGTCACCATGTTTTACAGCACTGGGGACAGAATTGAAGGGCACTGTACTTGTTGTTCGCTGTAGTTACCTTGTTTTACAGCACTGGGGACAGAATTGAAGGGTACTGTACTTGTTGTTCGCTGTAGTTACCTTGTTTTACAGCACTGGGGACAGAATTGAAGGGTACTGTACTTGTTGTTCGCTGTAGTTACCTTGTTTTACAGCACTGGGGACAGAATTGAAGGGCAATGTACTTGTTGTTCGCTGTAGTTACCTTGTTTTACAGCACTGGGGACAGAATTGAAGGGCAATGTACTTGTTGTTCGCTGTAGTTACCTTGTTTTACAGCACTGGGGACAGAATTGAAGGGCAATGTACTTGTTGTTCGCTGTAGTTACCTTGTTTTACAGCACTGGGGACAGAATTGAAGGGCAATGTACTTGTTGTTCGCTGTAGTTACCTTGTTTTACAGCACTGGGGACAGAATTGAAGGGCAATGTACTTGTTGTTCGCTGTAGTTACCTTGTTTTACAGCACTGGGGACAGAATTGAAGGGTACTGTACTTGTTGTTCGCTGTAGTTACCTTGTTTTACAGCACTGGGGACAGAATTGAAGGGCAATGTACTTGTTGTTCGCTGTAGTTACCTTGTTTTACAGCACTGGGGACAGAATTGAAGGGCAATGTACTTGTTGTTCGCTGTAGTTACCTTGTTTTACAGCACTGGGGACAGAATTGAAGGACACTGTACATGTTGTCAGGTGTTGTTTACAAAATCTCGACGTCGGGTGTACCGTACGTGTCCGTTTACGATTCGAACGCGAGCAATATCTCCGTGTTAAGAATACAGTGATCGGATTTTGCCTGTTATCGTATAGTTATTTGATCTCTCCGAAAGCAACAATGTTCTTGGTGAGTTTCAAGAAAATCCAGTTACTCATTATGACTTACAGTGTTCCCAACGATGATAGACCACAGTGTTTGAGATACTACTACTACTACTACTACTACTACTAGAAACAACCCATGTAGTTCTCACGACTCTGCCTGGAACAAGAAACACCATCTCGTTACCAATTTAATATACATACTCCACAAAAACAGGAACCACTACCGTTGGTACGAGTTGCTGTTGGCCGAGTGTCGTGGTAAAGCCTACAACATGCGGGCACTGACGCCACTTACGGCACTTAAAAACACTTTGATAACACCCGTTTTCTCACGACACGGTGATGATGGTGTGTTGTCCTTCCCTTCTCTTGACTGACGCTTTGCATGTTTGCTTCTGACGCGAGAAAATGGACGCTTTCAGGCCAGGGGTGAGAGCAGGGGGGTGGGGGCGTTGTTGTCCCACGTCACGCCACGGCTCTCACAACATACTTAAGAGGGAAGCTGAGGCTAACATCACATATACTCCGATATACTATAATACTGTAAACTCGTTAAATACTTTTGTTAGTTTATTAGATAATTATTTAAAACTACTATCAATATCTATAAAAGGTCATGAATATAAGTACAAATTGATAGATATTAAATAACAGTTACATACATTGATAAATTTTTACCTTGAGATATTTCTTCAGTTTTTATTCACAATGATTCTTAAGATTGAAAATTATGCCCTAGTTGTTATTAAGGGAATTATACCAAGAAAATAATAGTCTCAGTGTAAATTTGCTGCCATTTTTTGTCTGTTTTAACTTATAAATGAGTGACTTGTGTTTTTACGTCTCCAGTTATGAGGAGAATTTGACCTACGAACTTTTGAGAATCTAGATTTACGTGTGGCCTTTAACATGTGTGTGTGTGTGTGTGTGTGTGTGTGTGTGTGTGGGGTTTATCTTTTATGAATCTCCCTTTATTTATTTAATTATGTATTTATTTATTTTTTATGTATGTATTTTTATTTATTTATGTATTTCTATCCCTCAGGTACAGTATGAGGCCTGAATTCTTCTTTAGTACAGTAAGTAGCTGGTTTACTGTATTATAACTGTAGGATCACTGTAATAACACCCAATAGTTAGGATCACTGTATTTTAACACCCTGTAGATAAGATCACTATTTTAACACCCTGTAGATAAGATCACTGTATTTTAACACCCTGTAGATAAGATCACTGTATTTTAACACCCTGTAGTTAGGATCGCTGTATTTTAACACCCTGTAGATAAGATCACTGTATTTTAACACCCTGTAGTTAGGATCGCTGTATTTTAACACCCTGTAGATAAGATCACTGTATTTTAACACCCTGTAGATAAGATCACTGTATTTTAACACCCTGTAGTTAGGATCGCTGTATTTTAACACCCTGTAGTTAGGATCGCTGTAATAGTCGTCACCAAAATCAGTCGTTATCCCTTTCACGGATTCTACGGTGAATCTACAGACCTCAAGCAATTTAACTAATGTATGGCTAATGAAGAATCTACATAATTCACAAACTTTATCATAGCCTATGTATTTTTGTATCTCCCTTGTGTAGTTCTGTAGTGTATAAAGATTATGTACTCGACTGGACAGACAGGTTATGTGTGTGTTTTGGGGGGATTACTTCAGTTTATTTCATCTGAATATTAATGACTCTAAAACTAACCCAACGCTAACATAACCTAACCAAACCTAACGTTAATTCAACCTAACCTAACCTAACCAAACCTAACGTTAATTCAACCTAACCTAACCTTACCTAAATATTACTGTACGATTTGTAGAATGTATTTTTATAGACATGAATACTGAGAACGGAACTAAGGTTTGGTGGTAGAGCGAAAAATTATCGTATAAGAGGCACGACACACACACACACACACCCCAACGTCATCACGAGTTTTTACTTCAACTGGGAACACGAAAACGCTTCTCGTTATGGTAGAGTCCCAGGGCAATTTAGTCGCCATTTTGGTCTCCATCTCTGCTCTAGTGTTTTTATATCTGCAGCTGAAGAAAAAAAAATTACCATACGACTCCTTTAAGCATCCCGGTCTAGTGGCATTAAGAGGTCCGCCGCGACACGTACATCGTAGTGTAGACTTAACCTAACCCCTAGATAGCGTTAGGGTGGTTAATCTTCAGGTGAAATCAATTTGGGTGTCTAATCACTGGCACTTCCACATGGGTGCCACTGTACGGCTTCTCAGAAATATTTACGATTATTTTTCAACTAATTCTGGTAAAATGTAACTAGAAAATAAGAGGATAAACACGAGGCGTCTGGTATTCTTGCATCCTGTCTGTCGTCATGATGAATGCCTTAGCCGGAGTGGAGAGTTGTGCTCGTTGACGGAGGGAGAGTTAACATGAGGACCATTAGAATACATTTTATAGTGCAAATGAGTGTGTGTGTGTGTGTGTGTGTGTGTGTGTGTGTAATGTTGGGTGAAGAGTCTCCCGTCTTTGGGTTTTATGGTGAATCTTAAGAGGTGGAGATTATGTTATGGTGGTGGTGGTGGTGGGCTGGTGGTAGTAGTAGTAGTGGTGGAATGGTGGGAGCAGTGGGTGGTGGTGGTGGTGGGGGGGGGGGTAGTGGTGGTGTCGGGTGGTGGTGGTGCTAATAAGGGATGGTGGTGGTAGGGGGTGGTGATAGTATGGAGGTGTTGGTGGTAGTAGTGGGGGCTGGTAGTAGTGGGGGCTGGTAGTAGGGGGGCTGGTAGTAGGGGGGGCTGGTAGTAGGGGGGGGGGGCTGGTAGTAGGGGGTTGGTGGTGATGAACGTGAGAGTGATCAAGATGGTAGTGGTAGTTCTTATGTGGGGGTGTGTGGGTGACGTGTGGGGGTGTGTGGGTGACGTGTAGGGGTGTGTGGGTGACGTGTAGGGGTGTGTGGGTGACGTGTGAAGGGTGTGTGGGTGACGTGTGGGGGTGTGTGGG
Source organism: Homarus gammarus (assembly GCA_958450375.1). Lineage (NCBI taxonomy): Eukaryota > Metazoa > Arthropoda > Malacostraca > Decapoda > Nephropidae > Homarus > Homarus gammarus. The sequence continues at coordinate 4,745,626 of CAUDMG010003960.1, forward strand.
TGACATGTGAAGGGTGTGTGGGTGACGTGTGAAGGGTGTGTGGGTGACGTGTGGGAGGTGTTGGTTTTGGGTTATTAACACTTGTACTTTTATGAGCCATGTTTATGTTGTACCGCTGTGGTGTACTACACTGAGAGGTGCACACCTGTATACATACACACAATATATGCTCCCACGTATACTGTACATATTGAATAGTCACGCACACCAAAACATACATAAACACATGCATATATTTTTTACAGAGAGAGAGAGAGAGAGAGAGAGAGAGAGAGAGAATAGTTACGCTGTTTAGCTGAATTACACTCGTCCATGCAAAGGGGGAGACGACGGGTCATCACTAACAGCAACAGGGGCAGTAGTGGTCATCCTGCGGGTGCGGGTACAGGCAGCCGCAGGTGGAGAAGGGCCGCCACACTGGCCAGCCTTCAGCTTTAACCACAATATATTTTTGGCTCTCCGGGAAACACTAGATCATTTTAATGCGTCGCGGCGCTGAGTTAACGCGGAGACATAAACCACTTTAGCAGTCGGACGTCCGTAAGATTGCCTGTTAAAAATCTTCCGCGAATAACTTAGGTGTGCTAATACCCCCCCTCTCTCTCTCTCTCTCTCTCTCTCTCTCTCTCTCTCTCTCTCTCTCTCTCTCTCTCTCTGATGAAACTAAAAATTCCCCAAATCCTGAAGCGAAACATTATACGTATTAATAAATGTCTTTTTTCCTCCTAAATTATTTCCCTAATCGTAATTGTAATTTTTTCCTTGTAATAACATATTTTTTTTTCTCCATCAAATACCTTCTCTTTAATTGTTATATTTTTCATAGTCATATATTAAATTCAACAGAGAGAGAGAGAGAGAGAGAGAGAGAGAGAGAGAGAGAGAGAGTATCTAAGTCGTGCTAAAGTTTTCTTGGTTCAGGGAGACAAAAAAAAAGTTTGAACCATTAAGCTAGAGAGATTGAACCATTGGAGTGAAAGATAATTTATATCGACTGGACCAATTTGAGTGTAGTGTGAGCCAATTTGAGTGTAGTGTGTACCAGTTTGAGTGTAGTGTGAACCAGTTTGAGTGTTGTGTGTACCAATTTGAGTGTAGTGTGAGCCAATTTGAGTGTAGTGTGTACCAGTTTGAGTGTTGTGTGAACCAGTTTGAGTGTTGTGTGTACCAATTTGAGTGTAGTGTGAGCCAATTTGAGTGTAGTGTGTACCAGTTTGAGTGTATGTGACCAGTTTGAGTGTGTGACCGTGTTGTGTGTACCAATTTGAGTGTTGTGTGTACCAATTTGAGTGTTGTGTGAACCAGTTTGAGTGTTGTGTGTACCAGTGTGAGTGTTGTGTGTACCAATTTGAGTGTAGTGTGTACCAATTTGAGTGTTGTGTGAACCAGTTTGAGTGTTGTGTGAACCAGTTTGAGTGTTGTGTGTACCAGTTTGAGTGTAGTGTGTACCAATTTGAGTGTTGTGTGTACCAATTTGAGTGTTGTGTGAACCAGTTTGAGTGTTGTGTGAACCAGTTTGAGTGTTGTGTGAACCAGTTTGAGTGTTGTGTGAACCAGTTTGAGTGTTGTGTGAACCAGTTTGAGTGTGTTTGAGGAGTTTGGACCACTAAGCGACATGCTATATCATATTTACCTCATTCTGTGAACCATTGCGTCTTCATATAGATCGACCCACGTGTAATATGAACCGCTCTAGCTCCATGGTGAACGATTCTGCCTCCAGTATGATCCACGCAGCCTGTCGAGTATGACTCCCCCCCCCCCCCCATGTCCCAATATGGACCTGGGCCAGCATCAGTTCGGGTGGCCGTGGAGTCATCAAAGACCTGGAGAGTGACAGCCGACGAGCAGGAGTGAGCGACCATTAGCGGTGATTAGCTCCAACCTGGCGGACCATCGCCACAAGACCCGGGCTAACCTGTGCTGCTGCTGTTGTTCTGTAGAGTTCTTGTTACATATTGTTGCAGTTGCTGTTTTCTGAGTCCTTGCTGTTCTATGAAGCTCTTTTAGCTTATTGCTGTTGTTGTCTCCTGTTGCTGTTCTGAATCTCAGCTGTACGCTAATGCTGTTCTCTCAACCTCCCAGCTTGTTTTTTAATCGCTACTGCTGCGTCCTCTGTACTTAGGCTAATAATAATAATAATAATAATAATATTAATAAATTCACATGTTAGATTTCAGAAGGGAATAAAGATTAGTGGCATTATCTCTCTCTCTCTCTCACACTATCATCCCCTCCATCTCCCCAGCTGAGACACAGGGAGGTGGTAAAGGTCTGGGAGAGACACTTAAGGTTACCAGAAGCTTCTAGGACCAGTTTACCATCACACACGGACGACACAACCCACACACGGGCGACACAACCCACACACGGGCGACAACACTACCCTGTACCCACACACGGACGACAACACTACCCAGTACCCACACACGGACGACAACACAACCCACACACGGACGACAACAACCCACACACGGACGACAACACAACCTACACACTCGACCCTGACATCTTTGACTCGACTCAGACATCTTTTGACTCGATCCTGACGTCATTTGACTCGATCCTAACGTCATTCGACTCCTCTGACATCTTTTGACTCTCCCCTGACATCATTTGACTCGATTCTGACATAATTTGACTCTCCACTGATGTCATTTGAAGCAGCTTTTTTTCCCTATACTCGATGTCAGATAATAAAAAACAAGAATCTTACGAGTGTTTAAGAATCTTCGGAGACTAAACCAGACACCGAAGGAACCGTTCAGTCGCTGCTGTAACCTGTCGGGTGAAAATCACTTTAATTTTACACCAGATATTTATTTATTTATTTATTTTTTTATACCAAAGAAACGAAGGCAAGGATTACTGAGTGACTAAGAGCCACTATTAGGTGTGTGTGTGTGTGTGTGTGAGTCAAGCCCTTAGCTACTGTCGACACGTGGATACAGAAGGGAAAAAATACACTCACATTATCAAAGTGTTTCCTGTTTGTGTGTGTGTGTGTGTGTGTGTTTGTTGTCAGTTTGTTTCGACACCTACATTTCCTCGGGTCGTTTATAGAACTTGACTCATTAATGCGGTTTGTTGGGGGTAGTGTAGATTAATTAGGTTAGGTTAGTTGGGTTAGGTTAGCTTTCGTTATGTTAGGTTAAATTAGATAAAGTTTGTTAAATTATGTTCGAATGAATTTACTTATATTACATTAAATTCGGGTAAGTTAGTCGGGCTAGGTTAGACTAAGGTTGAATTAGCTAAGTTAGGTTAAAGTTAGTTCTGTAAATTAACATTATGATAAGGTAGACTTGATGAGCTTAGGTTAATTACGTTATTTGGGGAATAAAAGAAAAAAAAAGAAAAAACTAATTGAATACAAAGATACATACGCCATCAACTCAAAATCCCCAGATTGCGTTGGCCGTTTCCAGAATCCGTGCAGATATGTGTCCGAAAACTCACACGTGGGTTACAAGTGGAAGCTGATAGGGTGATCTGATAGGCAGGCATGGCTGGGTGAGTCGCCAAGCAGGAGATGGTGGTGTTGGTGGGGGGGGGGGGGGGGGAGGTGCTGTAGTGTTGAGGGAGATCAGGGGATAAGAGAAGGTAGTACTTTTAACACAGCTCATCCTCGAATTTCCAGAGATTCTTACGATGGATTTACCGCTGATCTGGAGATGTGAGAACGTATCTAACTGGCTCCCTTAATATAGATTCTTAAACGTTCGTAAGATGAATTTACTCACCAGTTGCAGATGCATGAATGTATTTAACTGATTCACTTGTATACGCTACGACGCAAAGTTTGTTTCTCTAAGAATCTTACGTTTATTTTTCCCCTCTATAGGTGAGGATATAAGAGAGTCAATACAACTGTCTCATTTAAATTATGGCAAAAGAATGTCGGGTAAAATGGCGTCAAGATTATCATAAGACTACAGGAACTTGTAACATTCTTTCATCCCTCACATATGGCGTAAAAATTAACGTAAGACTCTTGGAAATTGTAAAGAGAGTCGTGCTTGTGTTGCAGCTGAGCGTGTGTTGTTGTGTTAGTCTGGTGGCGGGTCGGTACAACAACAAAACAGGTTTGTCAGCTGGGGGACCTTCGGGTCATATCTGGAGGACTTTGACAAAACCGGATCTCTCGGTATTTCTTAGTCGGATGTCGGTCGAGCTGGAAAGTGGGTCTGCAGTCTGCGACCTTCTCTTCAAGGTCAAAGGTCACTGACTGCGTGTTCTTATTGACAGTTACACTCAGGGTTGGCAGTCACAGATCTCTGGTTTAAGGTCAGAGCTCATTGTATTTGTCCATTTTTTGTTTACATCTTCGACATTATCCTTAAGGTTGGGTGTCAAAGATGTTGTTGTTGGCACCATTAACACAACAACTCTCACGGGGAAGACTGTATAGTTATCGGGGATATCTTGTATGACTTCTTGGGTCAGGTTAAGGTCAAAGTTCACTCTGGTTATCCTTCTGTGTGTTACAGTTACCATGACTACAACACACACACACACACTCACACACAAAGGGACGTCAATTAACACTAGCCGCCTTTACAAGTTCAAAGTTAACTAAGCTTGGTATTAGGGGTCAACTTTGGTACCACTGACTTAGGCTGTTAGATGGATCCACCGAGTATGGAAGAATAAATCTGTAACTTGGACTGAGAGAAAGTAAGAAAGTAAGTTTGTATTATGATGATCTAGTCAGTGAAAGGAAATATATTTTTAGCATTATTTTTTTTTTTTTTTTTTTTTTTTTTTTTTTTTTTTCATTCTGAGAGTTAAGTTTGGAACGTGAAGCTTCGAAGTATCAATTGTCCTGTCGTCTTCTGGTGGTGGTGGTGGACGGGAGAGTGACAGGGAGGTGGAAGAAGAGAGGAGAGGAGAAGGGAGGGAAGGAGGTGAGAAGGAAGTGAGAGAGAGAGGGAAGGAAGTGAGAGAGAGGGAGGGAAGGAAGTAGAGAGAGAGAGATACGGGGGTGGGGGTTGGGGGAGGTAGAAAGTGACAAATTTATAACAGGAAATTCAAGCGAAAGCAAATCAACAACATGACTTTTCCCTTTATCATCAAACAAATTTCTCGAGAATACATTCCAATGTGACGTGACGCCCTCTCCCCTGCCCCCCACCACAGCCAATTAAATAAAATTAATAAAATACCCAAGATTTTATTTATAATTAACGACAGAGAAGGAAATTCCAGAGAACACTACTACCGTTGCCAGGGATAGTGTAGCCGTCTTGAGCCTCTCTGTCCTGCCCACCACCACACTCCTGTCTCCTGTTTTTTTGCGAGGTGACCCGTGTTCTGGTCAACCCCTGTGTGTGTGTGTGTAGTCCAGCTCTTTCCCGTCTGTTGCTGTCGTGTTCTGTCGTCTTTTAGGGGTGGACGGGGAGTGGCAGGGAGATGGAAGAGAGGAGAGGGGGGAGTGGAGATGAGAGAGAGGAGAGGCGGGAGTGGAGATGAGAGAGGAGACAGGGGGGAGTGGAGATGAGAGAGGAGACAGGGGGGAGTGGAGATGAGAGAGAGGAGAGGGGGGAGTGGAGATGAGAGAGAGGAGAGAGGGGGGAGTGGAGATGAGAGAGAGGAGAGAGGGGGGAGTGGAGATGAGAGAGAGGAGAGGGGGGAGTGGAGATGAGAGAGAGGAGAGGGGGGAGTGGAGATGAGAGAGAGGAGAGAGGGGGAGTGGAGATGAGAGAGAGGGGAGAGTCAGTCGTGTTGTGGTCATCCTTGTACGTGTAGTTCAGCTCTCAGCCGATCTCCTGTCGTGTCCCGTCATTTTCTGGTAGTGGACGGGGAGGGGTGAGGGGTGACAGGGAGATGGAAAAAGTGAGAGGAAGGGAGAAGGGATGGAGAGAGGAGAGGAGAAGGGAAGGAGGGAGAGAGGAGAGGAGAAGGGAAGGAGGGAGAGAGGAAGCAGAATCGTGTTCTAGTCATCCCTATGTGTAGTCCAGCTTCTCTCTGTCTGTTGCTGTCGTGTGTTGTCGTTTTCTGATGGTAGACGGGAGAGACAGAGAAAGAGAAGAAGGGAACGATGCAAAGAGAGAGAAGACCAGATGGACGGAGGATAGATAGATAGATAGATAGATAGATAGATAAGAGAGATAGAGAAAGTGAGAGAGTCCTTCATGACTTGCTTCTCCTGTTGGTGGCTGGGGGGGGGGGGGGTTGACAGGCAGAGGACTGAGAGAGAGAGAGGATGGTAAGAGTGTAGCTATCATGGCTTGCATCTGTCATCTGTCTCTCCTGTTAGTGGACGGGACGGGGAGAAGAGGGAGAGAGAAAGAAGGAGAGGAGGAGGGAAGGAAAAGAGATGGAGACAGACAGACATCCCCCCACCTCTCTCTCTCTCTCTCTCTCTCTCTCTCAAATAAAATTTATCACAGGTCCTCACTTTCAGGACTGCGTCTTTGCCCTGAATACCAGATGCTGGACACTCTAGGTTCCTTCCTGTGATCCGTCTGCTGCTGTACTGCCGGTGGTTGTCTGCTGTTATACTGCCGGTGGTTGTCTGCTGCTGTACTGCCGGTGGTTGTCTGCTGTTGTACTGCTAGTGGTTGTCTGCTGCTGTACTGCTGGTGGCTGTCTGCTGCTCACCCCCTCCCCCTCCTCCCCCTCCTCCCTCTCTCTGCCTCCTCGCCCTCTCCCCCTCCTCCCTCTCTTCTCACCCCCTCCTCTCTCCCTCTATCCTCACCTTCTCTCCCTTCTCCCTCTCCCTCCCTACTCACCCCGTCCCTCCTCACCCTCCTACACCCCTCCCTTCTCCCTCCTTACTCACCCCCTCCCTCCTTACCCTCCTACACCCCTCCCTTCTCCCTCCTTACTCACCCCCTCCCTCCTCACCCTCCTACACCCCTCCCTTCTCTCTCCTTACTCACCCCCTCCCTCCTCACCCTCCTACACCCCTCCCTTTTCCTTCTCCCTCCCTACTCACCCCCTCCCTCCTCACCCTCCTACACCCCCCCTTCTCCTTCTCCCTCCCTACTCACCCCCTCCCTCCTCACCCTCCAACACCCCTCCCTTCTCCCTACTCACCCCCTCCCTCCTCACCCTCCTACACCCCTCCCTTCTCCCTCCCTGTAAAAAATAATATTCAGTGTTTATTTATTTATTTATTTTTGTAATTGTCAATAGTCGTTTCATATAAATTTTTTCCTAGTATAAAACTTTTAATAATTTTACTCCGTTTTTAGGGTGGATGTGTGTGTGTGTGTGTGTGTGTGTGTGTGTGTGTGTGTGTGTGTGTGTTGACTACTCACCTGGGCCGGTTAATTAACACAGACCCAACAAGGTGTTACAGTAGGCTGACTCACCTGACCATAACCAAGTGTGAAGTGACTCTACCAACTTTTTATAGGAGCTAAATTATAGATAGATAGATAGATTGGTGGATAGATAGATAGATAGATGGGTGGACGGGTAGATAGATGGATGGATGGATAGATAGATAGATAGACATGCCAATGAATAAATATACATATGTATTGTGGTGGTTGAAGTCATAGATGCCTTTGAGGGATATTGAAGCATTAGTACAGGTAATTATCTAATCCATTTACCCATTATTTACCTTTTAAGTGAGATTACATTAACGTTGTGAGTTGATTAATTAATTTGTGAAGGAAAGGTAATAATTAAGATAATGGATAGATTATAATCAGTGATTTAGATTAAGTAGATAGATGTGGGATTAATTGTTCTCTTTGAATGGAATTAGTCGAGAGAGAGAGGGTGAGAGAGAGAGAGAGAGAGAGAGAGAGAGAGAGAGAGAGAGAGTGAGCGAGAGTGAGTCCTACAATAGTTCCCACTCAGTGATTTAATGTTGACCAGCCGGAGATTCGAACCCGTGTCCCCCTGATCCAGTTCATTGCGTCACACATCCCTTTCAGCCACCGCCATCTGTTAGTGTTTAATATTTCCCAATTTAGGTGAACATCATCCACAAGGGTACAGGCTGCCGTTCTTGTTCCGTCCTGCCTTGAATATTAGCACGGTGAAAGTTAGGCCGGTCACTGGGTCCTGTGCTGTAGGTCATATCCAGAACCTGTCTGTTGTGGTGTGACACTTGTAGGTCATAATGATAATAATAATAATAATAATGATAATAATAATAATAATAATAATAATAAAGAGTAATATTTCCGAAACATACATTCACTATTATTACTTTACCACTCATTATCTCACTAATTACTCTACCTGGCGTACACACCTGGCCACTTCTTACCTTGACTACGTTCACATCACCAAACTCAAAAACAACCCACTTTTCTGAACACTAAACTTACTTATTAGCGATTTTGTGCGGTAGTAAAGATTAGAGACGGTTCCTTAACTACCAATTATGAGAATATTTAATGATTGGGAATAATGTTGATAATAATAATGATAATATATGTTTATAGGGTAATGGTGTAATTATTTTGGGTAATTATTTTATGTGGGTTAATAGGTGGGAATTTTATGATGTCCTGTACCACACACACACACAGGAAGGAGGGAAGGGTTATTTGTCTGCCATATAAAAATCGACCACTGGTGTGATGAATGGTTCTCTTCTCCGTGACTAGGAACCCAACTCTCCTCTTCTTCCTCTTCCACCTCCTCTTCCTCCTCCTCCTTGCCTTATCTCAAAAATCCATCTCTTCCTCTTCTACTTCCTCTTTTTAACCCCCCCCCCCCCGTCAGTCCACCCAGCTGTGAATGGGTATCTAATTTTACAGTTGGGGAAGTGAAGGCGGTCGAGTATAGTGTCCCATCGTATGTCGGAGGCTCACTTCCCTCCTGCCTCTCTTCTACCGCCTCCGCCTCTTTCCTCCGATAATACTGTCTCTCTTCACTGTTCCTATACCCCTTCTTCGCCCCTTCCTTATCACCTTATCCTCCTCTAAATAAGACAAACAGATAGTTATTATCCCCCCCCCCCCTTTCATGCCCTCCGTATGTGATCCTGCGTGTTGTGGTAGTGGGGGTATGTTGAGATCAGTTGTCGTTGTATGCTTATCTGTTATATACACAATCCAAGTGACACACACACACACACACACACAGAGTCAACAATGTATACGTAAAACAGTGTGATCTTGGCCTGTGTGTGTGTGTGTGTGTGTGTGTGTGTGTGTGTGTGTGTGTTTACGCATTAAAGCTCCCCCAACGCTCGTATAGTCAAGGAATTATCGGAATGTAAAAAAAAAAAACACTTCGCTTCCTCAGGTTTGTGTAGGAATAACTCGCTTCTTGAGGGTTGGTTCCTGAACTGCCTCTACTTAAGGGGCTCTTCCTGGCCACGTTAGAGGGCGGAAAGGAGCGACACAGTGCAGTCACGGGCGTTTTTATGAGCCATTTTGAAGTTCTTTGTGTCAGTGTTTCAGAGGGGAGAGTGAGGTGCTGCTTCTTGTGGGTTGTGGCATTCTATAAGGGGGGGGGGGGGGTCAGGGTGTGAGGGGTCTAGTATGAGTGTATGAGGGCATAGCTTGAGTGTATGAGGGCATAGTTTGAGCGTATGAGGGGTCAAGTATGAGTGTATGAGGGCATAGTTTGAGCGTATGAGGGGTCTAGTATGAGTGTATGAGGGCATAGTTTGAGTGTATGAGGGCATAGTTTGAGCGTATGAGGGGTCTAGTATGAGTGTATGAGGGCATAGTTTGAGTGTATGAGGGCATAGTTTGAGTGTATGAGGGGTCTAGTATGAGTGTATGAGGGGTCTAGTATGAGTGTATGAGGGCATAGTTTGAGTGTATGAGGGGTCTAGTATGAGTGTATGAGGGCATAGTTTGAGTGTATGAGGGCATAGTTTGAGTGTATGAGGGATGTAGAAAGTTGTGAGTGTGTATGAGGGGTCTAGTATGAGAGCGTATAAAGGATGTAGAAGGGTGTGAGAGTATGAGAGGTCTAGTATGAGGGTGTGAGAGTGTGATAGATCCTGTATGAGAGAATGAGGGCGTGTGAGGGATCTGGTATGACGGTTTAAAAGTGTGAGGGGTCTAGTATCACTTCGAAGACCACACACACACACACACACACACACTTAACCTCAATAACAGTGAAAGAGAGGACAAATTCAGTTTATATATATATACAGTACGTGACCGTTATGGGTTCTAACGGCTTTCATACTCAGAACATGCTTTAAAAATTTGAAAGATCATTTGTAAATTAAGTTGCAGCGATGGTGGTAAGAGGCAGTCCTCGGGTGTGCCCATGAAACTATTATGAAGATGTACAGTTTTTTTTAGACCTTTTTTTTTTTCTAATTACAATCTTTATATATGTTCTAGTTTTTATATTTATTTTTAATTATTTGGTTTTTTTTTTTTTTTTTTTTTATTCTGTCGGTAGTTCATCAAATGATCTTTTTCTAGATATTTTTAAAAGTTCGAGAACGTTTCTATGGTTTCTAAATAATATTGATAGTTTGAGAAAGTTGCCAATGGTTTCAGAAAAAAAAATAATGGAATCTCAACCGTGAAAGTTAATAATAATAATAATAATAAGATACGATTTACTCCAGAGAATTGGTTAAATATACTCGTATATAAACACAACATTGGATCCCAGACGACCAATACAATACAAAGAGATGGTATTAAGGTATTGGAAATAAGGGTATAAATATCTGCGTGTGTGCGCGTGTGTGTATGTGTGTATGTGCGTGTGTGTGTGTGTGTGTGTGTGTGTGTGTGGGGTCTTTGAAGTGAGAATCAATTAGAGGCGCCCCTTGTAGGTCATGAGAGACTCCACCCAACCTAATAAAACGCCACCGAGGTTAGTTAAGTTCCCGTCCGTCCATTCACCTGCTAATCTGTTATCTGGGTTTGTCCTTATGCGTTTATCAGGGTTCTGTATCTTCCCTACCGTCCCTCCTTCCTTCCTTCTTTCTTTCCTTCTTTCCTGCCTGCTCTTTGTGGGTTGTTGTTCATCTTCTTCTTCTCTTCTTCGTGGTTCTTATAATCATCTCTTCTCCTGCTCTTCTTCTTCCTCCTCCTCATCTTCATAATCCTCTCCCATTGTAAGTCCCCCCCATCGTTAGTCCCACACCATAAGTAAACCCCGTACCATTAGGCCCCTACGATAAGTAAGCCCCTTTTCCATAATAAATCCCGACCATTATCCCCTCCCACCGTAAGTGAGCCCCTCCTACCATTAGCCCACACCATAAGTAAGCCCCCCTTCTACCATTATTCCCCCCACCATAAGTAAGCCCCTTAACATTACCCTCCACCATAAGTAAGTCCCTTCTACCATCACCTCCACCATAAGAAAACCTCCCTACCATTATACCCATCGTAAGTAAGCCTCTCCCTACCCCCACCATAAGTAAGCCCCCTCTACCATTAGCCCTCACCGTAAGTCAGCCCCTCTCTACCCTCTACCGTCTCAACACCTCACTGGGATGGATCATTTCTAGGGGGGAGGGACGGAGGGAGGGGACTGAGGGTGACTGATGGTGTGAATTACAGTCCTTTCACTCACCAAGATGATTAAGATGTGTGTGTGTGTGTGTGTGTGTGTGTGTCAGACTGTGGCAACTACTGCGGGATTTCGCTGCTGTCCGTAGCTGGCAAGACTATTGCCCAAGTCCTCCTAAATAGACTTCATCCTGAGGCGGAAAACGTCCTCCCAGAATCTCAATGTGGCTTTAGACCATCACGTGGCACCACTGACATGATCTTTGCTGCCCGCCAGATACAGGAAAAGTGTAGAGATCAACTTCGTGATTTGTACATGGCCTTCATCGACCTTACTAAGGCCTACGACTCGGTTAACAGGGAAGCCCTCAGTCAGACCCGCAGTCGTTTTGGCTGCCCACCAAAATTCATCGCCACTGTGAGGCAACTCCACGATGGCATGAACGGAATCCAGTCTGAGTCCTTCCTCGTGGATAAAACAAGGATGTGTACTGGCACCAACTCTCTTTTCCATTTTCTTGGCTGCTTTCCTTACTCGTGTCAGTGCCAATTTAACCAGCGGGATGGATATCCAGTTGGGATGAAGGGACTTTTCAACATAAGACAACTCCAGGCAGGAACAAAGGTGTCGGCTGCTTCCATTACTGAACCTCACCCTCGTCGCTCACACTGAATGCGACCTACAGGAGATCCTGAACAGCCATGCAGATGCGTCTGCACATTTTGGCCTTAAGGTGAATGTACGTAAGACTCAGATTCTCTTTCAGCCTGCCCTTGGTTCAGCCACACCTCCACCATCCATCAGGTTAACGATACAATACTACCCTCTCAAGCCCTTGGCAGACTCTATACCCGTGTCTTCAGCTGTAGGGAGCTGAAATTATCTACAAAGTTGCACGTATATCGATCAGTGGTCCTTTCCACCCTGCTGTATGACAGCAAGACATGAGTCACATACAGGAGGCACCTCAAGGCACTTGAAAACTTTCACCAACGTAGTCTACGTTCCATCCTCCGAGTTCGCAGGGAAGACAAGAACACAAATGCCAGTATTCTCGCTGACACCAACTGTAGGAGCATCGAGGCTACCATAACCCATGAATAATTATGCTTGACTAGCCATGTTACCCACATGGACGACAGTAGATTACCAAAGCAGCTACTTTACAGTCACCTAACGAATGGCAAACTTAACGCTGGAGAGCAACAGAAAAAGTATAAGGATAGTCTTAAGACAAACTTGAAAGAGTGTCAAATCAACCCCCTCACCTGGGAGATGATCACTCCACACCCTAACGCTTGGAGGAGCACCACACGAGATGGTGTCAATACTTTCGAGTGCGCCCGACTGCGTACAGAGGCAGACAAGCGCAAGCGCCTGAAAGACGTTGTCGCCGCCCTTACTGTACAAGTTGTAGCACTCCACATGTGCAACATTTGTGGACGGCCCTACCGGTTCCGTATCAGTGTCTAGATTCACCTCGTAGCTCACCAACGAAGGTGATATCTTTAATAACTCAAGTCATTGTATCATAGCTGGATGATCGATTCCAGTAGTAGTAGTAGAAGTAGAAGTAAGGCAATAAAATGGCGGTGTGGCTATTGGGGAGGCTGGAGACCATTAAATGAAAAAAGTAGTAGTAGTATAGTAGTGTGTGTCTGACTGGGTAAAGACGTATTCCTGGCGTCCTCGGACCCCTGGTTAAAATAATTCACTCGTACCTATTATCACGATGGTCCGAACTCTTGGCAGGGATCACTGTCCCTGTCACGATTTCGAGGAGATCCGTCAAACATTTCAAGATTTATCTCATTCACGCGGAGGACAGGTCACGGACGTGGGTCACTTACGTGGGGCCAAGGTTGACGTTGCGTGGGCCAAGGACACGAATAGTTCACGAGTACGACCATGCGCACGATTTCATAATATGCGAACTTGTTTCTGATTTTTAAGTATGTCACTCAACCTAACCTAGCTATACTAATAATAGAGTCACACATTCATTAATTTTTTAGCAATACTGCATATATATTTGGGAGTAACATTGTACAGCATATTGTATTATTTATTGGACGCTCTTGTTGTGTGTACCCTGTAGATTTATACCCAGTTATTAGCCGTGTTCTGTGTAATAAAAAAAAGAGTTTCTGAATATAGAATTGTTTTATTGTTACTGTTGTCGTTGTTGTTTTTATTGTTGTTGTTGTTGATGGCACTAGAATTGTATTTTTGTTTTTTATATTATAATTTATTTTTGTTAGTATTATTATTTTTATTATTATTATTATTATTATTATTATTATTATTATTATTTCAACAATGGAAATTCTTGTAATTATTATATATTCCTTCCTGCAACATATATTATTAGATAAACAAATTCTAAATCAATCGTGTGGATACAGAGTTGTCTCCTGTCTTAAGAGTCGCTGGTTCTCGCCCGGGTTCCCTTAGGCGACCCAGAAGTGAATGTGGCAGGCGAGTGTACAGTACAGGCCAAGCAACACTGTGTAGCCTACCGGAGACTTGGTGTTCAGTGTGCTGTATCCATTTCCTCTCACACTATTTTTAAATGTAGTTTTATACTCATGAATGTTTTGTATCTGCTGTAATTGTGTGTAGTTGATGATGTATTTTATAATAACTTTAACTTTCTGGGATTAAATTGTTTTCTCTCACAATATTGAGAACAAATTGTAATTTTTATGGGAAATTGTTTAATTGGTGGTTTAATGACCTAAGTTTAACTATTAGGATAAAACACTAAGTAAGATTTAATGAAGGGAAGAATTAATTGGAGAAATGATGTCTTTCGAGGGATCACGTGAAGAATCTCCACCCCGGCTTATTTCATCTAAATATTAATCACCAAAGCGCTGTTTGGGGGGGTTAGGTAAGGTTAGGTTGGCGTTAGGCTAGCGTTAGGTTAGGTTAGCATTAGGTTAGGCTTGCGTTAGGTTAAGTTAGCCTTGCGTTAGGTTAGATTAGCGTTAGGTTAGGTTAGGATGATTAATATTTAGGTGAAACAAGGTGGGATGGATATTACTCAGGTGATGCGAATATGAAATGCCCAGTTACGTCACCAGGACTTTGAAATGACGATCGTTTACCTCATGAGCACAAAGAGTAACTTAAGTTGTTTTGAAAATTACATAATGAACACAACAGACAAATTAGCTTCTTTAGTACCTCTATTATTATTATTATTTTTTTTTTTTTTTATTATTATTATTATTATTATTATTATTATTATTATTATTATTATTATTATTATTATTATTATTATTATTATTATTATTACTATTTTTATTCACCAGGGCGTTATGTTTACACCTGGTCTCTTATGTGTTTGTACTGTTGGGTAGTGTAGAGTTTACGATAAATAGTTACGATATATGTTATGATAATCCATGCGATAAAGTTTACTTGAAGCTTATGTTAAAGTTTACGATAATTCTCTTGATAGAAATTACGATAATGGTTACGAGAAAGTTTAAGGTAAAGTTAACGATTAACGATAAAGTTTACGATGAAGTTTACAATAAGGTTTACGAAAAAAAACTACGTCATGATTTACGATAAAGTTTACGACACTAGATCGTATTCATTAATGGAACAGGCGATAATATCAGGTCTTGGTGGTATTCGAGGTTATATAAAAACATTCTTTTGTTTATAACCTGCAATTAATTTTGCCATTTAAAACCTTCTAAATATAAATTAACATAAAAATTATTTAATAAGATGTTCTATGTATTTCATAAAGTATTTTTTTCTTGTTTTTAGTTTTATGTAAAGGATAGTATTCAATATCTGTAGTTGAGAGAGAGAGAGAGAGAGAGAGAGAGAGAGAGAGAGAGAGAATTAAGGTAACCTGAGTAAGGGGAGACCGTTAAGTTACTTATGTTGCTTTACGTTACATTTTTACCGCTGAAAAAATTGTTACTTGCTCCGATTAAAAAAAAATCACCAATTATCTGCATAAAGCAAGTCCCCATTTTCATCTCGATATATCCAAAAGTTCATTATTTAAAATAAATTTGGTTTGGTTTATCAAAAGGTGAACAAAATGTTATTGAAATTAGTTTATTTAAGTAACAAATTCTCATGTATTAATATGGCGTCGCCTGTATATATCCACGCGAGAGACAGATGTTAAGTACACATATATATATTCTCCCTCTTTATGTCTGTCATACTTAAGAGAAGCTGCCTGTCTCTCTCTGTCAGATGTTGTTTATGAGTTTTCTCTATCTGTCTCTTCCTGTCATAGATGATGAAGGTATGTATCTACCTCCCCTTGACTGTCATAGAATTTGATGTCTGTCTGTACACCTGCCAACCCACCTAGTCACTACAACCACTGTCACTACAACCACTATCGCCACAACCAGTCACTATACAACCACTATCGTCACCATGCAACTTCCACCACCATCATCACACTTCTTCCTTCTTATAGCGTCTGTATGTGTGTGTGTGTACCATATGAAACGCTGAGCTATAAGTAAGTAAATACAAAATAAATAAATAAATAAATAAACGAAATATCATACGTCCGCCAGCCAGTCAGTACCTCAGAGTTGCGTTAGGGGGGGAGAGAACTGCCAGTCATCCCCCCCCCCCTGAAACTATCGTACGGCACTGAATCCTATTAGGGCATTAGTGTGTAAACTTATAAGAGATACTACAAAAACTACCCTGACTGTAGGAGGAGGAGGAGGAGGAGAAGCCCCCAGTGATAATTATTTAGCGGTTTTTGCTACATAAATCCTGAGGGTACTAGACCAGCGACATGTTAGATAATCATCACTGTATTATTATTCGTTATATCCCAGCGTGAAAGATAACACTCTATCATGGTGTTTAAACGCCCCCCGTCTTTTCCCGCGTAATCAGTTAAGAAAGATTAAGATGACACAAGAAGCTGGAGAAGTAAGTCATTTTATAAAAGGGAAAAGCGGATTTTTATTCATATCAACTAAAAGGTTAAAAAAAAATGATTAAGAGTATGACAGTAATTCTTATAAGATAATACGATTGATGTTGGTAGTGTCTCATCTCTCTCTCTCTCTCTCTCTCTCTCTCTCTCTCTCTCTCTCTCTCTCTCTCTCTCTCTCTCCAGTATATCACACATACATATAAACACAAACAAACAAACAAGCGGACACCCACACAAACAAGCAAATACACACACAAGCAAACAAACACACTCAAACGATCACACACACACACACAAACAAACGCATACCACACAAACAGACGCCCTACACCTCTATATATCCCCGTGTGGAGGAGCGACGAGGTATAATAAAACAAGGTAAGCGGCCATTAACTGGTACTTCACACCCATCAGCTAAAACCTCGCTGAAAGGCCTCGAGAACCATGAAGAACACGTCACAGTAGATGGCTTGAGGGAGTCGTGATGAAACGGAGGAAACTTGACGACAATGAGTCACGTTCACGAAGAAAATGACAAAATAAAAACACGACGAAAATGTGACAATAAAATAAAATAGTTAGAGATGGTCTGCAAATAAACCTCTAACACGACCAAAAAAAAAAACATATGAGTCACATTTATTACGAGAAAAAGAAACACCGACAAGCTTTCTGTGACATAATCCACGGTAATAACATAACAAGTCATAACACAAGCGCTAAGAACCCGCTAAGGAGGACGACGTTAAAGGGGTCATGATAATTACAGCCACATACCGTCCTAACCACTCTTAATTACCATCCACTGCTCACCTTACGCGGCCTGACACGGGGAACACGACCCTCCCTTCACCCCCCCCCCCTACCCTGCCCTACCACAGCCTTCACTCACCCCTCCCTTCACCCCTCACCCTTCTCTTACCCCTCTCTCTCACACTTCACCCTTGCTCCTGCCCTTACCCCTCCCTCCCTTACCCTTTCTTCCCTTACCTCGGTAGCCTTCTCTCACTCCACCCTCTATCCTTCCGCCCTCCCCCCACCCTTACCCTTTCCTCCCCCACCCTCACCCCTCCCTTCACCCCTCACCCTTCTCTTACCCCTTTCTTACCCCTCTCTTTCCCACTTCACCCTTGCCCCTTTCGCCCTCCCCCGCCCTTACCCTTTCCTCCCCCACCCCTTACCCCTCCCTTACCCTTTCCTCCCCCACCCTTTCCCCTCCCTCACCCTTTCCTCCCTCAACACAACATTACCATCTAAACTGGTCATAAACGTAACTTAAGGAAAGGCTGTATCATTGACGGCCGGAGTTCAGTCTTTGTAAATGAAGAGCAGGAATGTCACCGTCTTGTTGTGGTTGAAGGCTGGTTGTTTGGGGGGAGATAAGGGCGTGGAGCGTGTAGGTGGATGGGGAGGGGAGAGGAGGATTGGTGGATGAGAAGGGGAGGGTAGGTTGGGAAGGAATGGGAGAAGGGGAAGAATTTTGCTGGTTGGTTGTCACTCGAGGGTTACATGGTTAGTTAAGTTCATGTTTACCCTTGTCATAGATGTTTATTAATGAGTGGGAGGGTCTCTCTCTCTCTCTCTCTCTCTCTCTCTCTCTCTCTCTCTCTCTCTCTCTCTCTCTCTCTCTCTCTCTCTCTCTCTCTCTCTCTCTCAAACTATCAGTAATACTAAGCCTCTAACTACCGTACTACTGTCATGGCATTTCACAGGTGATTCATACAAAGGAGTGTTAGTTACAAGACGAGAGAGGTCATCCTAAAACTATATCTTGCGCTTGTGAGACCACACTTGGATTACGCAGTTCAATTCTGGTCACCTTATTACAGAATGGAGATATAATCCCGAGAAAGAATTCAGAGGAGAATGACAAGACTAATCCCGGGCATTAGGAACCTTGAGTACAGAGACAGGTTAAAGCATCTGAATTTGCACTCCCTCGGCCATATGATAGAGGTGTATAAATGGAAGTCAGGGCTAAACAAAGGGAACATTACAAAGGTACTCAAACTATCCAACCAGGAGCGAACTCGTAACAATGGTTTTAAATTAGACAAATCTAGATTTCGGCGCGAAATAGGTAAACGTTGGTTTGGAAATAGAGTAGTGGATGAATGGAACAAGTTACCAAACATCATCATTAACTCGAATACCCTGGATAGCTTCAAACATAGGTTGGATGGATATATGAGCAATAGGGGTTGGGTGTAAATGGGACTGCCCAGTATGGGCCAATGGGCCCGCTGCAGTTTCCCCCATTCATATGTTCTTATGTTCTCTCATCCAATCACCACAAGACAATGATCATCAGAAAAGTTTGTGTCTATCTTACATTTATGGATCTTTTCCCTGCCTCTGTGTTTCTTCCACGTGTGTGTGTGTGTGTGTGTTTAGCGAACTTGTTGGAGGTAAAACGTTCGTGAGTTTTATTTATTTCTTCCGTAAATGGAGACGTAGAGGGAGGTTTTAACTGCCTCAACCTAAGCTAAAACTCTTAAGAATTTCAGCAGGAATGATGTCTAAATTACCCGAAGATCTTCCCGTAAACAAAAGTGTTCTCTTATGCCTAAAATACAAAGGAAGAAAACAAATACGAAATACGAGTCATTAAGAATCTGGCTTCACCCTTGTTTACTGAGCTTCCTGCAGATGTTCCAACGCCAATTGCCCTTCTTGAAGTTGATTTATTTTTGTATTTTCCTGTCTCGTGGGATGTCCGTGGAGGGTCTCTCTTCTTAGCTCACTTCATCAGCTGGGTCGTAAAAATATCTCGCTCCTGGTTCCTGGGCATTAAAGCGTGAGGGAGGAGATTCGTCTAACTAACATGGCATGAAATTAAGAGAGTTAACCCTTGTCATAATCCTGCTCACAGAAAATGGATGTGTTTACCATACTGTACTTGTCTTGTCCGTCTCTCTCTCTCTTTCATTTCTTTTTTATATGTGTGTCTCTTTTGTCTCTATCTTGTTTCTCTCCTTCTTCCTCCTCTTCTTCCCCCTCCCCTTCTACATATCCCCTCTCTCTTCTCTACCTTTCCTCCTCGTCCACCTTTCCTCCTCCTCCTCTCCTCCTACCCTTTTCTTTTCCTCTTCCTCCCTTTTTTCTCTTTCCTTCCTCCACTACCTCCTCTTCCTCCTACCAAGACTATAAACATTAACTCAATAGGTCCTCAGACGCCATTTCTCCTCCCTAAGGCAAAAATTGTCGTAGGATTTCAGTATATAGTTATTTACTTGCTTTTGTGGAGGAAAATAAAGATAATTTTTAATACCAGGATCTTGGTTGAGTTATGAACGTCTTTTAATGCATGTAAAACCTAACCTAACCTAACCTAACCAGGAGCAGAACGCAGGAGTCAGTTAACAGTAGGGGAAGGTCCGTGTGTGTGTGTTACAGAACGAGAGAAAATCCTGTGGGTATGTGCTTGTGTTTTCGTGTTTGTTTGTCTTTGTATGTCTGCCTGTTTGTGTATGCTTTTGTACTCCTGCGTGTGTTTGTGTGTTTATCTTTTTAAATACATGAATACACGGGCAGTGTCTATATTCCTGTGCCTGTGTCCTCGGAACCATGCATGTATGTATCTGCAGAGGCACGTGTATATGTGTACGTGAACTTGTGTATGTGTACGTGAACTTGTGTATGTGTACATGTGTCCGTTTGAGCACGTGTAAGCAGGTGTTCCGTATGTTAAACCTTGAAACAATTACTGTGTGATGTATTATTACGTCAGCTTCTATTATTAAACACAAAGCTATTTCCATAAACATATCGTTGACGTCATCATTATTTCCCCAGCTGGTGATTAATATAGTATTTCCTGTTATTATCTCTCTCTCTCTCTCTCTCTCTCTCTCTCTCTCTCTCTCTCTCTCTCTCTCACAGATGACTTTTTCCCCAAATCCATAGTCAGCCAATTAAAACACAGTATATACAAACACATTTCGTTTTTCATTCGATGTCTTTAGTTCAGAGGTTTTGCCCCACCAACTTTAGTCAACCAATCAAAACCAGAGCACATCGCCGTATTACTAAATGTCGTTCCTCATTGGTTCTCCCCAACTGGCATCATCAACCATCACCGACCAATCAGAAAACAATTACCCCCTCTTGTTCCCCAGCGAGATACAAAATTTTGGGGGATTGGTAAAAACAGCCCGAAAACGTTGAGAGTGGAGGACTGTGGTTGCCAGCCCTCAGATATAAGGACGGTACTCTGATTGACTGACTCCCCCCCCCCCCCCCCCCCCCCCCCGATGTACCTAAAACACCCACGCTTGACCAATTCCGCGACATATCTGATTAGCCTCGCATGACGTATTTCACTTCTCATTGGCCGACCGTTAACCAATAGGTGCGAGTTATGTGGGCGGGAAAACGGCGTCGAGGAGCCAATAATGGAAAAAGTACACCAAGACAATCAGACCAGTCTCAACAAGAGGCAATATTTGGTCACTGTAGCTCACGGGTTATGGGAATTTGTGGGTTTATGAGAATTTATGAGCCAGCATAATTCCTGATAGAAATGGTTTTATCTGAGGATTTACAGTTACGATCTGTTTTTTGCGTGAATTTAACGATATCTTGAAATTAGTTCTTGGGAAGAAAGACGCGTAGAAGGAACAGAACTTTTGGGGGTGTCCAAGTCGGTGTACACCAGTGAGGTGTGTTACAGTGTACACGATTTAAAGATGTGTTACAATGTACACGCAAGGCAGAGGTGTACATATTGACGTACAGAGAATCAATGGTGTACATATTAATATACTGTACAAGTGTACAAGTCATCAGAGGAGTTCATACCGATGTACACATGAGAGTATCGGTGTACACGTGTGAGTATCAATGTACACATGTGAGTAACGGTGTACACATGGGAAGAGTCAGGTTACCTCGGTGTCGTGAACCAGACATTGATAAGTGACTAAACACATGAGGATTAAATCTGTCTTGTGTATGTGTCAGCACCAGAAGGCCTTTAGTGCACATAGTTTATATCGTTAATTATTAATGTGTATTTTATAGTTTTTAATACACACAAAGTTTATTTTATATTTATTTTATTTTATTTTATTGTTTTTACTATACACAGTTTATTTTATTTTATTTTATTTTGTGTTAATTCAGTATACTAAATATAGATACAATATTGTTTTGTCATTCATCTTATTAAAGGAACTTCGAGTGTTGAATTCTGATTATGGTTTGAGTGACAGAATACTTAATGACTGCTGCTGCTTCTCTCTCTCTCTCTCTCTCTCTCTCTCTCTCTCTCTCTCTCTCTCTCTCTCTCTCTCTCTCTCTCTCTCTCTCTCTCTCTCTCTCTCTCTCGTAGGACATACTTCTTTATCTCTAGTGAGGTAATATGTGATAAGAAGATAAGAGTCGGTCTTCCCCCTTTTACTCACCTCATTAGTGTGACTTTCAACCAACAGCGACGCCTCTCTCTCTGGGTAGTCAAGACACACCCCAGGGATCCCTACTGGTGCTCCCACAGTTTGTTTCCTTCACCATTACTTAATGATGTTACTTTAACTTTATTAATGTATTGGTTAGATGCTACTTAAACTTTATTGATTTATAAGTTAGTTGTTACTTAAAGTTTATTAAATTAGTAGGTAGCCAGTACTAATAATTTATAAGTTAATAGGTATAGTCAGGACCAACACTACTGTATATAAATTAACATATGCCAATTGTTGTTAGTTTTAAGTTAACAATCAGGTAGAAGATATAGTTAGAGGTTAATTGTTGTGTTGAGGTAGATATTATAATGTTAATAGCTTCTTGTTCTTCTACTTGTTCTTCTTGTTCTTGTTCTTCTTGTTCTTGTTCTTCTTGTTCTTCTTCTTCTTCTTGTTCTTGTTCTTCTTGTTCTTGTTCTTCTTCTTGTTCTTGTTCTTCTTGTTCTTCTTCTTGTTCTTGTTCTTATTCTTGTTCTTCTTCTTCTTCTTGTTCTTATTCTTGTTGTTCTTCTTCTTCTTGTTCTTCTTGTTCTTCTTCTTCTTGTTTTTCTTCTTGTTCTTCTTGTTCTTGTTCTTGTTGTTGTTGTTGTTGTTCTTCTTCTTCTTCTTGTTCTTCTTCTTCTTGTTGTTGTTCTTCTTCTTCTTCTTGTTCTTGTTCTTCTTCTTGTTCTTGTCCTCCTCCTCCTCCTCCTCCTCCTCCTCCTCCTCCTCCTCCTCCTACCAACGTCACCACCACCTCTTGTTATGATACTCACATGACCTTTAAAGCCCACGAGGTCAACACCACCACATCACCCTGACAAGTTTCGGGTCATATTACGTGAAAATTGACCTTAAATTGGCTCACTATTTTTACTTTATAGCTCAATTAGTGTAGCTTGATGGTTCCCGCGGTGAATAAACATTTGTGGGTTATTAAAAGACACCGAAATAACCATGATATGAATTTTAATAATGTTTATCTAAATATTCTCGAGTTATTGTATATATTTGTGGAGTAGTGACGTAGGCTTTTAATTTGGTTCTGTATATGTAAACATTTTGTGAGTTTAGTGTTCACGATTCTCGATTTATTTTATTATCTGAATGTTGATTTATATATAAACATTTGTGATTTATTTTGTACTTTTTGAAATGTTTATTATTTTATTTTGATCTGAATGTTGAATTTTTGGGGAGGTATAAATATTTTTTTTTTTTTTTTTTTTTTTTTTACTTTTAATTGTTTTTGTTATTCGAATTTTATATTTTTATTCGTGGAGAAATATTTTGGGTTTGTTATCTGGGGAATAATTTTGGTTCATTTATTTGTTCATCTTTATTAAAAATGTTTTTGAGTTGTATGAAGTTATGGTTCTATTTCTAACCTAACCTAACCTAACATAACCTAACCAAATCTAACCTAACCAAACCAAATCTAACCTAACCTAAGCAAAATAAGTGATGGGTGATACGATTTAAACCTTCCACTGTTATACTGTATATGTTTCACCCAGTAGCATATACATACATACATACATACAGACATACATACACACACGGGTCAAATTAAATCCCTGGCCGAGAATGTTTGAACTAAAAAGATGGATTTGGTTAGGTTAGGATATGTAAGTTAGGTTAGTTTACTGTTAGGATGGGTTAGGTTAGGTTAGTCTTGGTGGTGATCAGATTAGGTTACGTTAATGATGGGTCAAGTTAGGTTAGATTAGGTTGGTTAGGTTAGAATGGGTTAGCTTAGATTGAGATTTCATTAAGTTAGATTAAATTAGATAAGCTATTTTAGGTTAGTTTTGATTAGTTTTAGGGTAGAATAGGTTTGGTTAGGTTAGGTTTGGTTTACTTAGGTTAGATTAGATTAGGTTAGATTAACTTTGGCCAACTTCCGGGTCCGAGCAGTAATGAATTCACACTGGCGGAAAATACAATCATTGGTGACACTTTTGGCTCAGGTTTGTGACACTCACTGTTCCTCTCGACTCGCTGAAAAATGATGGCACTGTACCAAAGCCGTTCATTAGAAACCATCGTATTTCGTCCATTCTCACTCGTTTTTAAATCCTTCGTTCATTTATTTTATCTTTAGTCTTACTTAAAATGACAAGGGGGTGGCCTCAGGTGGTGATATTTACCTCACAATTGCTCAAGGTTAAAATGGTTGAGAGTAAAAGATTCGAAAATTGTTCAGTGTTGGTTATAGTGAAGCTGTTATCTGAGATGGACCTGATATCTTTAGTTGACCTGTTATCTAAGATGGACCTGATATCTTTAGTTGACCTGATATCTAAGATGGACCTGATATCTAAGATGGACCTGATATCTTTAGTTGACCTGATATCTAAGATGGACCTGATATCTTTAGTTGACCTGATATCTGTAGATGGACCTGATATCTTTAGTTGACCTGATATCTAAGATGGACCTGATATCTTTAGTTGACCTGATATCTTCGATGGACCTGATATCTTTAGTTGACCTGATATCTTTAGTTGACCTGATATCTTAGATGGACCTGATATCTTAGATGGACCTGATATCTTTAGTTGACCTGATATCTGTAGATGGACTTGATATCTTTAGTTGAAACCTCCATATAGCGAACAATAGAAGAGATGATATTCCATTATATGTAAAACCTCCATATAACGGATTATAGTTGTGATGGGAGTCCGTTAAACACAAAACCTTCATATAACGGACTATAGATGAGATGATAGTCCTTTATATATATGAGACCTCCATATAACGGATTATAGGCCTATGGCAGATAGCCGTCCGTTAGATGTGAGACCTCCTCCCAACGGACTGCATGCGTTAGATTGCCCTTCCTATAACAAAGGTGCCCCCCAATCTTAATACCTGTTCCCCAGTCCAAATACATGGTCGCCACTTCACCTGTTGTCAGAAACGATTTATCCAGGAGAGAGAGAGAGAGAGAGAGAGAGAGAGAGAGAGAGAAAAGACAGAAAGAGACAGTACAGTAGATAGTGAATAAGAGAGTAGACAGAGAAAAAGAGAAAGAAACAGTAGAGAAAGAAAGAGAGTAGACAGGATGTAAGGTAATAAGGTGATCTGTAGCCTTGTCTTTGGCCCGTCAGAGGGGAAGGAGTAATGACTGCACGGTAACCTGACCTACTACGGTGTGTGACCTTAAGTGCCTCCCCCTCCCCCCCCCCCCCAACCTTCTCTTGGCACTACCATCATACACAGCCAGAATGAACTCCTTATGCTTCCCTGTTGGGCACTGTAAACGCTTTTGCGCTTCGCCTTACACAGGATGTAGTAGTAGTAGTAGTAGTAGTAGTAGTAGTATTGTTATTATTGTTATTTACTATTTTATATGTTGGTATCTCTTGGTAGTTCAGGTATGTGGTTAATAATAATAATAATAATGCTTCAGTTAAAATCTACATATATCAGGAATTCTCAAACTTTCTCAAAAACATATTTCTTCCTCATTTTCTTATTCCAAACTTGTAATGACGTGTTGTGTTGTGTTTTCCAGGTGAGGTGACGGTGAGAGTGTCAGCGGCAAGGACACGGTGGTAATACTGAGGTGCTACAGGTGATGTATGATGAATGTACGATGAGGGGGGGAGGGGGTGTATTGGATCACTCACTCACTCACTCACTCTGTAACCCCTCCACTTCCCATCTCATTTCTCCCTCCTCCCCCTCACCCTTACCATTTCTTCCCCCTCCCCCCATCTCCTTTCGTCTCCCTTTCTCCCTCCCCTACCTATCCCCATTCCCCTCCCCGTTCGTCTGCCCTATTCCCTCCCCTTCCTTCCTCTCCCCCTTCCCCTGGTCTGGGAGTAGTAGTAGTAGTAGTAGTAGTAGTGTTAGAAATGATAGCAATATATAAAAACGCTTTTGATAAGATTAATCTGAATATGCTCTCTCTCTCTCTCTCTCTCTCTCTCTCTCTCTCTCTCTCTCTCTCTCTCTCTCTCTCTCGTCTCATAATTTCAGCTGATCTCGTAATTCTGCAAAAACTAATTAAACCTCAAACTGGTTTTTGAATTATTAATGTCTCGGGAAAGCTGCGGTGTCCAGGGCCATCACCTATATCATCATATATTATAGCCAGGCTGTCGTCCCCAAGCACCTACTATATTATATAACACCTCTTATATTAGCATACATTAGAGTAAGGGTGAAATATGTAAACATTTTCTATATGAATGTATATTTCGGCGTAATTGTTTCCAGGCCGTGTGTGTGTGTGTGTGTGTGTGTGTGTGTGTGTGTGTGTGTGTGTGCTCTGCATGTATTTGTGTATTTTATAATTCTTGTTTGTTTATTTATTTATGAGTTTGAGTGTATGTGGTTAACTCCGCCTGTGTGTTAGTATAGAGCATATTTGTAAAACTTGTGGTTTGTCAATAGCGTATGTATATTTTGTTCACATTTTTTCTTTCTTTTTTCTTTCTTTTTTCTTTCATTTTTGCGTCAAGACTTCTGTGTTTATTTTATCTCCGACTGAGTACACGGGATATGACGCAATCGCCCTTGTCTTTTCTCTTGCGTCCACTGACCAATTTTCCGTATGAATGCCGCAATTTTTGAAGCATTTGACAGGTATTCTTGAAACTTCTCAGGATTGCAAGTCACTATGAAACCTTGGTGATGAAGATAATGATAAACTTGACCCAATTATTACATCACCATCAACCTAACCTGTAAATCACCATCAGCCTAACATTCACTACATCACCATTACCCTAACCTTCACTACATCACCATCACCCTAGCTCTCTCTCTACACCATCCATCGATTACCTTTCACCTCCTAGGCGTCAACCTGAGTCACATCTACTGAATAATACTCAACTCATTCACCCATACCAAAAAAAAAGAAGATATCTCAAGAGTTCTATTATTTATTCATGGGTTTGTTGGGCCCCCTAGGCGTGGCCCCCTGGTGGGTGTGGCCCCTTAGGTGTGGCCCCCCCAACACGTCATGCAGCAAAAACCGTGAAATTTCAACCGTGTGGTGTGAAGTTGTTATTATTGTAAGCGTTCATCTCCGCCGCCATGGTCTGTCTCTTGTTCACACAGCGGGAGGAAGAATAAGTTTGGCTGTGTCGTAAGTCTGATTTTTGTGGGGGGTTTTATATCCGGGTTTTGTTTTGATGTTGTTGTCCGGCCCGAGGATGGAAAATAAGTCACTTTTGGACACTAGTTTGTTTTGACGTTGAGACGGGATGAGAGATTGGTAGGTGATTATTGTTTATTATTATTGTTATTATTATTATTATTATTATTATTGTTATTATTATTATTATTATTGTTCTTTTTCTTGAGTTGTTTTATTTCGACTGACGCCTTGGGAAATATTCACCCATTAATTAGTTTGTTTTGATGTTGGTGTTGTATTAGTCGTCTATCCCTCCTTTGTTTGTTTTGTTGTTGTTTTGATGCCCCTAAAAATCATATTGTAAAATATGTCAATAATAATGTGTTTATCTTAGCTCCATCTTCGGCAACCATCTTGAAAAATACCTCAACCTTGTAAGCAAGTTTGTTTTGATGTTGTGTTAAGGAAATACCTCGAGAAATAAATCACACTTCCCAGCCATTATAATATTGTGATCTAATACTGAACGAGGAAACAAGTCAGTTTTTATCAAAGGGCATTTGGCTGTCACTTCCCAACAGCGTCTCGGTAAATAGTCACTTTTTTCTTCCGCCGCCTTAACGTCATGTTCCGACACTCAATTGTAAAATAAGTCCGTCTTCCAGTGGGGCGTTGCTATCAGCTGTCTCTCCTGTTTACCTCTCCATGTTTTTGTCCCTGGGGGGGAGAGTCTAGGGTGTGTTTATTTGCATAATTGATTCTTGGGCCTAATTTCCCCTCCCTGACAAGCGTGGGGGATCGCTAGGTTGGTAATGGGGTGTTTGTGTGGATGTCCGTCCGTCTCTGTGTGGTGGCGTGAGGCGGCTGGGTCTAGGGTCACCTGCCTTCCCTCCCCTCCACACACACACTCACACACACATATCAAATCAAAAGTTATGAGAGTTTTTAGCGTGCCTTGGTATTAGCGAAAACTAGCTTTATTTTTGAGAAAGAGAAAAAGAGACAAACAAACCGAGAGACAGAAATAGAGACATTCACAAACAGACAAAGAGACACACGGGCGAGAGAGAGAGAGAGAGAGAGAGAGAGAGATTTAAATCGAAAAGTGACTCGGTAAGTGCGAGTGAATGAGTCAGCCAATTTAAAGAGTGAATGAGTCTGCCAGTCATTCATCCATTGAATCAATGACTCGGTCGTCCAATCATTCATTCATCCAATGAGTGAATGACTCAGTCGTCCAATCATTTATTCATCCAGTGAGTGAATGAGTCAGTCATCCAGTGAGACAGCCAGAATTGGTATTCATGGAGCTAACGGCGCCGCTAAAAACTACCAATTTATCAAAGATCACGAAAAAAAAAAATACCCCCAAATAGACTTTCCTCCTCGGCGTGTGACAGAGAGATGAAGTGTTGTCTCTAAATAGGGAGAGAGAGAGATAATGATGCTCTGTGGTGGGGCAGGTAAGTGTGTGTTGGAGGGAGGGTGGGTGGGTGTGGTGGGGTGATAGGTGTGTGTGTTGGGGTAGGTAAGTGTGTTGGAGTTAGTTGTGTGTGTGTGTGGTGGGGGAGGTAGATGTGTAGGATTGTGTGTGTGTGTGTGTGTGTGTATTTATGAGAGAGAGAGAGAGAGAGAGAGAGAGAGAGAGTCACTTACACAACACCGCCAAACGTCAGGACCTTTCATGTTTTTCCTCAGTTTTCACTTCCCAGTCACAAATCTCAGTCATAATTCGCGGCCCCAACTACGGGTATCTCATGCATAATTAATAAGTGAAATATATCATAGCGTTAGTGAAATATATCTTTACATCATACCAAAGAAGTGAACATAACAGTGTAGTGGTAAAAACAGCTAAAATAGTTAAGCTTTTATACGAATAGGACGAAGGTTAGGTTAGGTTAGGTTAGATTGGATTGGGGCCTATTATGATTGGGGGTCTACTACGAGTGTGTATGGGGCCCATTTGACTGGTCACTTCTCGAGTATTACTTCATTAACGCCGCCACAACCTAACCTGTAATTATGACCCACCTTAGGTACAGGTCAATTATTTAC
Source organism: Homarus gammarus (assembly GCA_958450375.1). NCBI lineage: Eukaryota > Metazoa > Arthropoda > Malacostraca > Decapoda > Nephropidae > Homarus > Homarus gammarus. Next base: position 4,774,580 of record CAUDMG010003960.1, read on the forward strand.
CTGGTCTCTTAACGCACAGGTGTACACGCCCGCCAAGACCTCTCGGCGCTGCCTCTACCTTGGCCTCAGCACGCAGGCGGTGACCCACGCCCATGGCATAACCCTCGCCCATATTACAGGAGGTCTTCAACCTTACAAACCCACGCTTGAGTACCCACACCTATGTACCACCCATGGCTACCCCGCCCCCACGACCACACGTCTACACCCCCCACGCCCACATGTTTACCATGCCCCCGCGCCCACACGTCTAGGCTTCATTGATCCCACTGTCTCACACCCACTTACCTATGCCCAAGCTACTCCTACACCCATGCCCATTACATCCACCTCACCCACACGTACCCACTCCCATCTCCACGCCCATCACCACCACCACGCCCATCACCAACACCATTACCACGCCCATCTCCACCACTACCACCACCACGCCCACCACCACCATCACCACGCCCACCACCACCATCACCACCACCTCGCTCATAACGACCACCATCGCCACCGCCACGCCCATCTTCACCACCATCACTACCATCACCATGCCCACCATCACCACCACTACCACCACGCCCACCATCACCACCACCATCACCATCACTACGCCTCGTAAAACTGTACAGCTATGACCGTAGAAGCAAACTTGTTATAATGAACCGATTTAACCTCACTTGAACCAATGGTCTCTCTCTCTCTCTCTCTCTCTCTCTCTCTCTCTCTCTCAGATCATCCATTAAGATCATCCACTAAGATCATCCACCGAGATCATCCACTAAGATCATCCACTGAGATCATCCACTGAGATCATCCGCTAAGATCATCCACTGAGATCATCCAGAATTGTTAAACCTTTGTTGGATTTTGTAGAGAAAAAAAAAATTAACAATAGGTTGACTCGTAATGTTTCTATGGGGTGGTTGATTAGACAACTAAGTTCTCTCACCTTCCTCTCCTCTCCTGTCGGGTAAGTTCTCTCACCTTCTGTCGGGTAAGTTCTCTCACCTTCTGTCGGGTAAGTTCTCTCACCTTCCTCTCATCTCCTGTCGGGTAAGTTCTCTCACCTTTCTCTTATCTCCTGTCGGGTAAGTTCTCTCACCTTCCTCTCATCTCCTGTCGGGTAAGTTCTCTCACCTTCCTCTCATCTCCTGTCGGGTAAGTTCTCTCATCTCCTGTCGGGTAAGTTCTCTCACCTTCCTCTCATCTCCTGTCGGGTAAGTTCTCTCACCTTTCTCTTATCTCCTGTCGGGTAAGTTCTCTCACCTTCCTCTCATCTCCTGTCGGGTAAGTTCTCTCACCTTTCTCTCATCTCCTGTCGGGTAAGTTCTCTCACCTTTCTCTTATCTCCTGTCGGGTAAGTTCTCTCACCTTCCTCTCATCTCCTGTCGGGTAAGTTCTCTCACCTTCCTCTCATCTCCTGTCGGGTAAGTTCTCTCATCTCCTGTCGGGTAAGTTCTCTCATCTCCTCTCGGGTAAGTTCACTCACCTTCCTCTCCTCTCCTGTCGGGTAAATAATAAACACTCTTACTTCATGTTATTCACTTATATTTTCTTTTTGGTTTGAATTCCATTTGTGTATCAAACTGTTACTGCTGAGATATATATCATGACTATGGTAAATTCATATTGATGTTGAACTATACTGTGGGAGGCTGTCCAGGGCGGTGCTCCTCCTCTCCCCCGCTGGCTTAAGCAACACTCAGGACTCTGGGTAGAACAGTTTAATATATACACTAACGCTGGAAGGGTTGGGGAGAGAGTTAACCTCGGGTGTTGGGGAGAGAGTTAACCTCGGGTGTTGGGGAGAGAGTTGACCTCGGGTGTTGGGGAGAGTGGAGGAGAGAGTTGACCTCGGGTGTTGGGGAGAGTGGGGGAGAGAGTTAACCTCGGGTGTTGGGGAGAGAGTTGACCTCGGGTGTTGGGGAGAGTGGGGGAGAGAGTTGACCTCGGGTGTTGGGGAGAGAGTTGACCTCGGGTGTTGGGGAGAGTGGAGGAGAGAGTTGACCTCGGGTGTTGGGGAGAGTGGAGGAGAGAGTTGACCTCGGGTGTTGGGGAGAGTGGGGGAGAGAGTTGACCTCGGGTGTTGGGGAGAGTGGGGGAGAGAGTTGACCTCGGGTGTTGGGGAGAGTGGGGGAGAGAGTTGACCTCGGGTGTTGGGGAGAGTGGGGGAGAGAGTTGACCTCGGGTGTTCGGGAGAGTGGAGGAGAGAGTTGACCTCGGGTGTTGGGGAGAGTGGGGGAGAGAGTTAACCTCGGGTGTTGGGGAGAGAGTTGACCTCGGGTGTTGGGGAGAGTTGACCTCGGGTGTTGGGGAGAGTGGGGGAGAGAGTTGACCTCGGGTGTTGGGGAGAGTTGACCTCGGGTGTTGGGGAGAGTGGAGGAGAGAGTTGACCTCGGGTGTTGGGGAGAGTGGGGGAGAGAGTTGACCTCGGGTGTTGGGGAGAGTGGAGGAGAGAGTTGACCTCGGGTGTTGGGGAGAGTGGGGGAGAGAGTTAACCTCGGGTGTTGGGGAGAGAGTTGACCTCGGGTGTTGGGGAGAGAGTTGACCTCGGGTGTTGGGGAGAGTGGGGGAGAGAGTTGACCTCGGGTGTTGGGGAGAGAGTTGACCTCGGGTGTTGGGGAGAGTGGAGGAGAGAGTTGACCTCGGGTGTTGGGGAGAGTGGAGGAGAGAGTTGACCTCGGGTGTTGGGGAGAGTGGGGGAGAGAGTTGACCTCGGGTGTTGGGGAGAGTGGGGGAGAGAGTTGACCTCGGGTGTTGGGGAGAGTGGGGGGAGAGAGTTGACCTCGGGTGTTGGGGAGAGTGGGGGAGAGAGTTGACCTCGGGTGTTGGGGAGAGTGGGGGAGAGAGTTGACCTCGGGTGTTGGGGAGAGTGGGGGAGAGAGTTGACCTCGGGTGTTGGGGAGAGTGGGGGAGAGAGTTTACCTCGGGTGTTGGGGAGAGTGGGGGAGAGAGTTAACCTCGGGTGTTAGGGAGAGTGGGGGGAGAGGGTTCTATTTTTCGGGAGGGAGGAGAGGGGAGAGTAGGAAGGTGCAGCAGGGAACTAAAGAGAGTTTTTTAAGTTCTGATGATGGCTCATTTAGTGTGTGTGTGTGTGTGTGTGTGTTCTAAAGTTCTTTCTCAGTATCTTCAGTGTTGGAATATCTGTCACCAGGTAATGAGTCTCAATCACCTGTGTTATGTTCTAACCAATATTATCCCGGGAGGGAGGGAGGTCGGGTGGCTATGGGGGGTGACAGGGGTGCTTGGTTCAATCCCGCAAGTGGCCACCACAGCTCTCACTCATGCTAATACTACCCAAGTTATGGTACACGTTTAATTAAAGTTAAGATGGAGGTGTGTGCATATATCATGTGTGTTAGGTCAAGAGTATTGTGGTGACCCTGTGTAACCTCCACCCCAGGGTCAGCCTCTCACAGCGACGGTCCCTGGGGCAGCACGAGGCAGTTTGTGATCTCCACCCCCAGGGTCAGCCTCTCACAGTGACGACCCCTGGGGCAGCACGAGGCAGTTTGGGGAAGCGAGTCACGTGCTCACAATGGTTCTTTGAGCGTCCAAGATGGTGGTGGTCGTAAGATATTAGTTAAAAGATACGTGTGGCTGTAATTTACGGCAGAAGGAATAGAAGGAGGAGAAGAGATAGAGAGAGATAGAGAGAGAGACAAAGGGAGAAAGACATAGTAGTGGTGTGTGTGTGTGTGCTCATCTGTTAAAGTTAGTTGAGAAGTTTGTGGACAAGTTGTGGTTTACATGTGACTGGGGAGCTCCCGGGTGGTGGTCAGGCTGCCGGGTGTTTAAGGTACATCCTGGCTGTGATGATTACTGTGAATATAAATTAGTTTATTAAAGACAAACGATGACTTGAGGTTTATATGTGATGAAAACTGAACAAATAATTCACAAAAAAACAAAGGGGAAAAATTTGGTTAGTTAGGTTAGGTTAGTGTTTGGATAGTTTGGATTAGGTTAGGTTATGTTATAGGTTAGCGTTAGGTTATGTCAGCGTTTGGTTAGTTTGGCTTAGGTTAGGTTGGCGTTAGGTTATTTCTCTTACCAAGGTATAGTAGGCAGCAACATCGTCCAGGTAACAACGGGAGCAACACTGATTACTGAAGCCTTCTGAAGCCTGGTTATGATAAATCTCCACCCCCGAGTGTTTCCGACTCCAAAACGGACAGACACGAGGAGTAATGAATACAGTGTGTGGACGGGGGAGAATGGCTTGTTTTATATTATCTTTAGTAGTAGACAGGCAGAGAGACAGACAGACAGGCAGAGAGACAGACAGATAGGCTAACTCTTACAGTTTTTGTTGTGTATTCGTTTGTGTGTGTGTGTGTGTGTAATAAAAGCATGAGTGTTTTTATGTGTGTTAATATGTAAATAAATGTGTTTGTTTCAGTGTCTGTGTGTGTATGTAAATGAATGTATTTATTGTTATGTGTGTATGAATTACTTGCGTTTTTTGTGTATCTAAATGAATTTATTTGTTTTTGTATATATGTGTATATAATAGTTTGTATACTTTTATGCACCGTGTATGTGTGTGTGTGTGTGTGTGTGTGTGTGTGTGTATGTATTATATGTGCGTGTGTATGGTTGCCACTGTGACAATATAATTCAAAGGAAATGAAGTCAAATAAAACTAAAGACTGAAAAATACTAAACAAAAGGCAGCCAAAAAACAGACGAGCGATTGGCTGCCTCAAACTGCACATGGAAGAAGAAGAAGTTCCTCATCCATAAGTCAAGTCAGAAAACTCGGTATTTTTGCGACCTAACAAAAGGTGATTAAAAAATTGAGGGGTAGAGGCGGACCGTACAGAGGAGGGAGCTTGTTGTCCTGAATATTGTCATGTTGTGCCCTTGTGCGAGAGGAGAGCGGGAGGAGTTTTAATAGGTAGCCAGAGGTGGATTTTTATACTTCGTCGTTCCGAAAGAAAGAGAAGGAGTGGGAGGCTAACATGCCCACCCCCCTCCGCCCTTTCGTAAGTCTCAGTCTGTGTGTGACTCCGGCCGGAAGCTCGTCTGCCTCTCCGTCAAGTGGTCGTGTTTGTGTCCGTGCGTCTGGGAGTTGTGAACACGGTAACACGATTGATTAGCCACGAATTCTAACTTATCTCAGGTGTGTAAGGTAATAATGTTATGTGTTTACCGTCGTCACCGCTCAGTGATGTTGGTCTCTCTGTTGTGGTGTGGCGGCGGGGAACCTACTTACCTGTACTACCAACTTTGCCAATCAGAGGAGAATCAACTATATCTTTCTCTCCCCCATCCCTAGCCCTTATCAACCTTCTTCTCTTCCTTCCGTGGCCATTATCACCCTACCTGACCTTCCTTCCTGGCCCTTATCTCCCTTCCTGTTCTCCCTTCCTAGGCCTTATCACCCTAAATGTCCAACAATTTCTCTTTCCTCCCTCCGTAGCCCTTATCACCCCCTCCCCCCAACGCCCTTCATGTTCTCCCTCCCTGACCCTTATCACCCTGACAGGGCTACCGTGGAAGCTTGCCAGGGCCGTATCTCTTCGAATCGAATTTTGCAGCCGTGTGTCATAGCTGGTTAAGTTTATGGCTGTGTAACTTAGTGAAACAACCAGAGTGCTGCAATTAACACTCCCCTTCCCTTACCATTCTGTTCCATCACCCTCCTTCACCTCTTGTCTCTCTCTTCTTCCCTCCCTCCCTCCCTTTTGTCTTAGTATTCCTTTGCCCCTCCTTCCTCCTTTCCTCCCTTTTCTTTCTCCGCCACTCACATCCTCCTTCCATTCTCACCCTTCTTTCCTCTCTTTCCCTTCATTCATTCTTCATTTCCCCTCCCGTCTCCCCCTCTCCTTTCTTCTCCCGCGTAGAACATTGAATTTTTATAGCCTCCCTTATATGGCTGTGTTGCATAGGTACAACTCGGGTTTTGATTTGGAATAAAGATGAGTGACGAGAATACCTTTGGTGTTATGGTTCCTTCCCTATAAAGACATATCCATCTGATGCTGTGGCCGCCATCTCTCTCTCTCTCTCTCTCCTTCAGGGAACTTAAACAAAAGACAACTTCAGGATGGGTGATGGAGGGACAGTGGCGGCGGCGTGAGTTACTGTCCTCAGCAGCCGTCCGTCCGTGTAGTCGTCTTTGTGTTAGTCCGTCCGTACGTCCAGGATTTGTGAAAACGATAACTCCAGCATATATCAATGGTCTTTTACCAAACTTTGTATCTGAGTAGGGGTGCGGCGGCCGAGTGGATACAAAGCTCGCTTCCTTTCCTAAGGGTCGTTGGTTTGCGCATGGGGGTACTCCCAGTCCATGCAACTTTGATTGAGTGCCTGACTTCACAGTTGAGAAGTGAAGGCAGTCGAGTGCTGTGCCGGCCACACTACCTCCTATTGTACTGAAAACAAAACATAGTATTTAGTGTGCTTATTCCACCTGTTGATTAAACAACACTTACCTAACTTAACCTAACCTGAGTCAACCCCCAGGTGACGTTAGGGTGTTTGGTCATCAGATAAAATAAGGTGGATAATCTAATCTTGAGGTGATACACAATAAGACGTGAGAGGTGTTCAATACTTACCATGTTCCGCCTTCATGATGTAGTGTTGTGGCTCCTCAGTGGGGCGGCGAGGTATCTGTACACCTTCACTGGCTCCCTTGTGTTGTGAAGGTGATAAATGTTGACCCCAAAAGACAGGTAGTTACCTCAGTGGTCTGCACCTCACAAGTGGGAGCTGTAAACACCGGCCGAACGAGGTAGTTAAACACGGAACTCATTAAGGCAGACTGTGAATATATGAGAGAGGGAGGGAGCGGCGGCCGGGTCTGTCTCTGATAAGGCCTGATATATTATCTCCCTCTCTCTCTCTCTCTCATTCATAAGGCCTGCTATATTATCTCTCTCTCTCTCTGATAAGACCAGGTAGTTCCTCTCTATATTTCTCTCTCATAGACACCTGCATCTACAACTGTCTCATACCTGTCATAACTTTCCTTACACATTTGTCTTCCGGTCTTCCTCGTCTACGCTACACCGGCATCACATATCTGCCTCCATATCCGTCCCAAACCTGCATATGTGTCATTGATAAGGCCAGACAGTATCTCAGACACACCTGTGCCAAGAAGGAAATTACGTGTCCAGGGAGACTTCAATAGAAAGTTTTTTTGTGGGGGGGGGGGGGGGGGGGGTTAACAGGCGACCAGAGGAGGGCGGGAAAAGGCTGGGAGGGTGGGAGAGGAAGGATAGAGGGAGGGTGGGAGGGAAGGAAGGAGGGATAGAGGGAGGGTGGGACGGAAGGAAGGAGCGAGGGAAAGAGAGATTGAGAACGGGGAAGGAAGGAATGGAGGAGGGAGGGATGGAAGGGAGGAAGGAGAGAGAAATAAAGGAAGGAGGGAGGGAGGTAGGCAAGATGTTCGTCTTCCGTATATACTGAAGTTTGGTTAGGTTAAGTTAGGTTAGGTTAGGCACACTATTTATAGAGAGTCTCTGAGAACCTGAGGTCAGATCATATATTAAGACTTTTTCACTGTGGGACATTTCTTCACCTCATACACGCTGTTCAAAATTCAACTTGCGCCTGCGTGTGTGTGTGTGTGTGTGTGTCATTACTTGCGCAGACCCGTCCCTCTCCCTGCTTCTGCGCATCTGCTGAGAGTTAACGAGCAGACAGGACATAACAAACAGACAACACGGGAAGACGGGGATTTTATTGATGTCAACGTGATGAGAACTATGGTATCGTCTCCAGTGTATTCTCTTGGACGTTGATTGAAGTGTGTCATAAATTCATAACACAGTAGTCTGAAGGGTCGCAACGGACAGTATACAGACAGTGTAATAGATATCAAAATTACGGTACAAAAGGAAGTCATGTCCTGCGCTGCTCTCGGTGTACCTTCAATTTCCCAGCTGTGAACTTGGTACCCGTTCACATTTGGGTCGACCGGGGGTGACCTGCAGGAAGAGAACCAGCGACTCTTTTTGAGACAGGAGGGAGTGCTGTATAAACTAGGCTGCTAAATAGGTAGATGAATAATTAAATGGTAACGCAGAAAACTAGCACGTGTGTGTGTGTGTGTGTGTGTGTGTGTTAGTAGTAAGTCGTAAATTCTCAGATTTTTACCTTAAATCCTAAAGGTTTCTCAAGTAGGAACCTTCTGATTTTTAACTCAAAGAAGGATTTTCTTAGACGAAAGTTTTAAAAGAAAAAAAATCTCTTATATTCAGACGTTTTATTGTGATAGTTGCTAAAAATATAAGGGATACTCTTAAAACTTTTAGGCTCTGATAGTGATCTTCCTGTGAAACTTAAGAATGAAAGGAATATATACTTTTAAAAATATGACAACTGTGATCTTTCCATGACGCTATTTGACCAAAACTAAACTACAGAGAACACAAGTCACTTAAAAAGACGATTCTTGATCCCTACAAAATCTACAGTAGCTTCAGAAATGTCCTAAAGGTTGAGATGTTTATAAAGAATTAAACTGTAGAGACTAATTAGTTATACAAGAGTGACCTTAAGACTCCAGGGTGTTTACAGAGACTACCTACCCTACCCTACCTCCACCATCACCACCACATTCACCACCACGACCTTCAACACCACCTCTACCACCTTACCACCACATTCAACACCACAATCTCTACCACCATTACCACCACATTCAACACCACGACCTTCAGCACCACCATCACCTCTACCACCACATTCACCACCACGACCTTCAACGCCGCCACCACCACCACCATCCGTCGGCCATTTGTCAAAGACGCCAGAGTTGTCACAATATTTTGGGTCACCACTTAAATGGCTCCGTGGGACTAGTCCACACACACACACACACACATACATACTGTACATACATACTGCACATACTGACTGACTGATATTGATATTAACATTGATATTGAAACAGTTTATTTATCCAGGAAAACACAGATACAGAGTGGATAATAATAACAATATTAACATGGCTGAGCCAGTTGAGAGCCTGAGCTCTCTTTTGGGCACCTGATATATACTATACATTTAACTCAAGGAAGTATTATGTAACATTTAGTATCACTGGAATAGTGCATATAACATAGTGTAGTAAGGACATATCAGAATATCACCATGGTTATCACTTCATTATTTATGTATATTATATATTTTATTTTATTTTACATTTATATTATAAGTACATACATATTTTACAGTGGTGTTGATATACATAAATATGATATGGGAGGGAAGCAGTACAACAGGGGTTGGAACAAGAGGACAGAAGCTGTCAGTATCATGTTTTGTGGGCAAATATATAATTATTGCAATGGTAATTTCAATCTATCTAATGACAATTTCTGATATAATGGTGTTGGTGTTACAAAAAAGGTAGGAATGTAAAGTAGGTACAGTATTACAAAAAAATATTAAGACTTTGACAATAGATATTTTTTTACGAAAGATGATTTAAGCTTTTAAAGGAAGGGAGCATAAACTTTGCTGGGATGGGTTATTACACACCATGATATTTTATGGAGGTCTGGGACTGAGAGGAGCCCATGGGGGGGGGGGGGGGGGGTCTTAGTAGCTCTGGGTGTCTTAAGTTGTATCTCCGATTATTCCGGAACTGGAAATAATTGTTGTCAAGCAAGAGATTGACAGATTGAAAACAAACAGGGCACTGCAGTAGGTGTTAATATCCTCGAAATTTAACACCCCTATTTACACACACACAAACACACACACACACACACACACACGCGCGCGCGCGCGCGCCAGGAATTATATATAATTCAGCAGGTGTAATAATGTTACCTGAGCAGTTAATTAAATAGGATAGGATTTGATGCCACTAATTGGTCTTGGTACGACTGAGGCACCGACGCTTATTAAGTGAGCCGGTGTGTCTGTCTGTGTGTGTATCTGCATGGCTGCCATCTAGTCAAATTATCTGTTTATATGTGTGCGCGCGCGTGTGTGCGTGTGTGTATATGTATGTATGTATATATGTGTGAGGATAGGTGACAGGTCAAATAGGTGCCCGTCCTAAGAGGCCCCAGGAACCTGACCTATCTTAACGTTTGGGCCCCGTACTCATTAGACCCTATCTTAAGTTAGGGGGCAGTTAAGACTGGGGCCTACTAGGATGGGGGCTGTTAGGGTCGACGCAGCGTATCTTATTGACTGCAGTATAGCAAAACCGACACAATATACTGTAGTCGTTTCAGTGGAGCATTTATATCTTGTTCAGCGGAGCATTTATACCTTGTTCAACGGAGCATTGCATGTTTATCACACCATAATCTGTTCAACAGGCCATCGTTCGTTCACCTCTCGGTTGTTCGTTCATCGAGGCATAACAAGTTGCTCAACGAAACCATAGTTTATCCAACGTGATATGGTCCGCTTAAGGCGTCACAGCATGTTGGTCGTGACTGAACCATGATACACGGTGATCATGAGTCACCTCTACTCTATTATAAACACGTTAAGTCAAATACAGACGGAGAGGGATATAATTATCCTCTCAACCAGCTTGTTTTTTTTTTAGTTATTTAAATGTGAACACAAGACTGAACGTGGGCCCCACACTGAGGTACACAAGAAGGCTGGTATGGCACTGATCATCCTAGTTTCTCCAACTGTAAAGTAAGGCCAAACAGCGAAGCATAGTATATAAAACAACAAAAGGCAGGCGAACGTTTGTCTGTCGTATTTCCATCAACGTGTGTGTCATTATGAGGATTGATGAGAACGCCAGGCTCTATCGAGTGCTCGTGTTAACGGTGTTATTTTTACCCAAATCAGCTTCTTCCGTGAGCGAGTTCTCTTAAAAAAGAAACATCAGAGTAATTTTTCACGTCTTGTTATTCTGGGGACAAAGAGGTGTGTATATATAGCCCACCAAAGCCGGAGTTTAATCTGAATTTCTGTGTTTCGTCTGAGTTGGGCAGTTTAAGAGTCAGTGGGCGGGGAGAGGTGCTGCCCATTCATTCCCGGCCGCTAAACAGCAAAATACGCGCGCTTGTGGGCATGACCAGCATTGATTGGTTCTTGCCCATGACGGCCACTGGTGTCTTTGTCACTACCGGGATTAGTTTGAACTAGGTTAGGTTAGGGTAAGTTGCGTTAGAGACAGGTTAGGTTAAAGATAGATTAGGTTAAAGCTTTATTAGATTAAGTTAAGAGTAGGTTAAATTAGGTGTAGAATAAATTAGCATAATGATATATTAGATTAAGGTGGGTTAGATTAGATTCAGATTAGGTTAGATAAGTGAAAAGAGATTAGGCTAAGGGTGGGTTAGGTTAAGGTGAGTTACAGTGGGTGTAGACTTGTAGCATTAACTAAAACACAAACAAGAAAACAAACAAATCTATCCAACAAATCCGTATATTTCACAAAAACAAAACAAAATAATCCAAAAATTTTAGAAATAAAAGTAAACCGAGAGAGAGAGAGAGAGAGAGAGAGAGAGGGGATTAGACTAAGACATTGATCTGCCTCAGGTGTGATCTTTTACTGCATCATTGGGGTCCCCTGGCCGCGCCGCTCCTGACTTTGGCCAAGATGTGGGTAATTCTGGGGATGGGGCAGAAGGGAGGGTGTGGGACGAGCTGGACATTGTTAGAGGTGGGAAGAACACAGCTGAACCTGACTCATACACAGCTGATCTCCTCTTCACACACACACACACACACATCTGAAGATTCGAGCAACTGAATCGTTTCTTCAATTCCGAATTTTCGACTTAACATCAAGGAATTTTTCTCTTAATTTTTTGGGGTGGATTCTTGGTGAGTATCAAGACTTGAATCCCTGGTTTGATTCTAGAGATTTTTTCCTCTTAAGTATTCACCAGTTCTCTAAAGGATTCTAATCGACATTTTGGTTCTCAGAATTTGAATCTCCGACCCGCTTCAATGAATCGAATCTCCGGCCAGATTCAAAAGACTCTACTGTAAGGTTTCGAAGCCCTTAGTCGAATTTATCTCACAGGAGGCTCGAGTATTACCCAGGTGAAACTTCGAAACCGCCTGACAGGGGTTCGAGTATTGACCAGGTAAAACTCCGAATCCAACTCACAGAGGTTCGAGTATTGGCCAGGTGAAACTTAGTCAAGGCCGTGTTTATCCCGGCACACACGGCCTTTGTGTGGCCCTGTTGGCACCGCTGTACTCACACGTCTGCCAAGTGCTGCAACCCTGACAGTTTTTGTGCCTCGTTGCTGCTGAGAGAGAGAGAGAGAGAGGGGGGGGGGAGGAGGAGAAAATGAGATTGAGGAGAGAGAGAGAGAGAGAGGGGGGGGGAGGAGGAGAAAATGAGATTGAGGAGAGAGAAGAGGGAGGGAGGGATGGTGAGGAGGTAGGGAGGAGGCGAGTGGAAGGGATGGGTAAGGGAGAGAGAGGAAGAAGGAAAGAGAGAGAGTTACGGAAGGGGAAGGTAAGAATGAAATGGAAAGAGGAACAGTGAGGAGAGACAGACAGACAGACAGACAGACAGACATTGAGTATTATTTCACTGTGATGACTTTGGTGCTTTTAATGAGATGATAAATTGATTATACTTAAGGAAGTAACTGAAGGTACTCAGTCATCACTCAATAGGTCAGTACTTATGGACAGTCATCACTCAATAGGTCAGTACTTATGGACAGTCATCACTCAATAGGTCAGTACTTATGGACAGTTATCACCCAAAAGATCAGTCAGTACTCATAGACAGTCATCACTCAATAGGTCAGTCAGTACTCATAGACAGTCATCACTCAATAGGCCAGTACTCATGGACAGTCATCACTCAATAGGCCAATACTCATGGACAGTCATCACTCAATAGGCCAGTACTCATGGACAGTCATCACTCAATAGGCCAGTACTTATGGACAGTTATCACCCAAAAGATCAGTCAGTACTCATTGACAGTCATCACTCAATAGGTCAGTCAGTACTCATTGACAGTCATCACTCAATAGGTCAGTCAGTACTCATGGACAGTCATCACTCAATAGGCCAGTGAGTACTCATAGACAGTCATCACTCAATAGGCCAGTACTCATGGACAGTCATTACTCAATAGGCCAGTACTCATGGACAGTCATCAGTCAAAAATGGAACCTCATTTTAACCCTAGAATTAATCCATCTCACAGTACAGCTTATGATTAAAAACGTTGGATTGCGTAACGTTATCTCAATATAATTCAGTGGAAAGCGTATGATATCAAAACGTTTAGTAGCGTAACACGTCATTAAAACTATTCCTTGTAAAATATGTGGATAGCGAACGTTTAGAAAGATCCCTACACAACTCAGGATGTTAGACCGGTGTGTGTGTGTTAAATTAAATTACTGTATTGTGTTTATTTATACATGTTTTTGTATTAATATGTTTACTTGTTTGTATTTTTGTTTGTCAGTTTGTTTACTTTTTCCTATTGATGTTATTGTATATCTGTTGTTTTTTTTTGTATTTGTGATTGTTTGATTACTTTATTTATTTGATTATTTTGTATTTGTTTCTTATTGATTCACTTGTTTTGTTTGGTTGATTAAATTCTTGTTTTGTAGGTAACTTCAACTAATTCTTCCTTCTAATAAATCATAGTTAATTTGTTTTTTATTTTTAGTAATTTTGTAGATATTTCTTATTTTATTTAGATTTTTTGAGTCGTTTATGTTAATGATGAATTTTGTGTTTAATAATTAATTGGATTTTTTCGTGATTTTTCTTTTTTTTATTTTGTTATTTTTATTTTATTTTTATCTTATTTATTTTATTTTTTCTCTTTTTTTGGTTTGTCTTCAAAATTTGGGAAAAGAGATATTTATTTCAGGTTTCATATCTCTCTCTCTCTCTCTCTCTCTCTCTCTCTCTCTCTCTCTCTCTCTCTCTCTCTCTCTCTCTCTCTCTCTCTCAGTCAAAGTCAGCACCCTCTTGACGTCATAACAATACAGTGAGCTGACACGTTTGTTTCCTCACACACGCACACACACACAACGTCAGCCTCACGACATGTTTATACTAGTCCATCTGACAACCACGTCAATCTTTTATTTATTTTTTTTTTCGTATTAAAATTGCAGAGTAATACTAATAATAAATCGTTTCATCTGTGACATTTAATATTCGTTCGGCAGTTGGAGTTTATTGTGACCTTTCGGGAGGGTGGGGGTGTAGTCACCTGGCACACCTTGTTGATGTCTCTTATGTGTCGTGTGTAACTGTGAATGTACGTCTGTCTCCCGTCTACTTTTGTTTACACTGTGTATGTACGTCTGTCTGTCTCCCGTCTGCTTGTTTTGTTTACACGGTGTACGTACAGTCAGCCAAAGATGCACTAACCCCACCCTGGGTCTCGTGCTCGCCATTTCACCAGGCAATACTTGGTAAAGGATGACTGTATGTGAAGGTGATTATGATTGGTGGATTGTTTTCGGCTGTATGACTGTCAGGATAATTATTAAAGAAACTCTCCATTGTTATTTAAGGTCATGAGACGTTTCCAAATTTTCGTATATTTGCTTAAATAATGAAGAAAATTATATTAATGAATTGACAACTCAACTACAACCACAGCTGCCACAAGATTCTTCATTATTTAAACAAATATACGAACATTTGGAAAATTCTCATGACCTTAAATAACAATGAATAGCTTATTATTATAAAATGTTACCTATGGTTTGTTTAATATTTATCCTGACGGTGATATAGACCAAAACAATCACCTTTACCAAGTATCGCCTGGTAAAATTACGAGCACGTGGCTGACTGTACGTGTACGTCTGTTTGCTTTCGTTTACACGGTGTATGTCTTATTTATTTTCGTATTGTTATCAAATAATCTCTTCTTTTTACACTTAGTCAAGTAAGTCGATCTGTCCTGAGTATGTTGTTGGTCTGTGTCTGTCTGTCTGTCTGTCTCTCTGAGTGTGTCTGTTTGTGTTTGATTATCTGTCTGTTTGTGTCTGTCTCTCTGAGTGTCTGTTTGTGTTTGAGTGTCTGTCTGTTTGTGTTTGAGTGTCTGTTTGTGTTTGAGTGTCTGTTTGTCTATGTTTGTTTGTGTCTGTCTATCTTTTGTATCTGTCTATCTATTTGTGTCTGTCTAACTCTGTGTCTGTCTGTCTAGCTATTCGTTGGTCTATTTCTGTGCCCGTCTGTCTGTCTGTTAGGGCTCCAACATCAGAACGCTTGATGCCACAACCTCACAAACTTTCATATTAATTTCCTCCAACACCCACTCCAAATCCCCACCCACTCCCCACCCACTGACCCATACCCATCCCACACCCACTGACCTATACCCAACCCACACCACAACCCACACCCACAAGTCTTACTATCCTCCTGACCTGACTGGTAAGGTTTATAGAGTGTGGGAGTTACTTTATATAACCTAACGCAAGCAAATGGCCAGTTCACAGTCAGTCGTACAGTTAAACACTTACTCACTTTTACACTTACATACTTATAATTTTACACTTTTACACACTTACACTCACTTTTACACTTACATACTTATAATTTTACACTCTTACACACTTACATTCTTAAACTTACAACTGCTACACTCACACATGTACACTTTTACAGATTTACACTTACATTTGCACTTAAAATCACTTTTCACTTTTACGCTTACAGCTACTCACATTCTTACATTTAGAAACCTTCTATATCAGGATAGGCTAAAGAAACTTAACTTGCATTCCCTAGAAAGACGAAGAGTGCGGGGAGATATGATAGAAGTATTTAAGTGGGTGAAAGGAATGAATCAATAAAGGGGATATAGATAAAGTTCTTATAATATGCGAGCAGGATAGGACTCGGAGCAACGGATTCAAGTTGGATAAGTTTAGGTTTAGGAGGGAGAAAGGAAGAAACTGGTTCACAAATAGGGTGGTGGACGAGTGGAACAAGCTTAGCAACTTTGTAGTAAGTGCTGGAACTCTGGAAAGTTTCAAAAGGAGGCTAGATAGATTCATGGATGATAGAGAGTGGTAGTAACTCTCGACAGGAGCTGCCATGCACAGGCCAACCGGCCTATTGCAGACTCCTTATTTTCTTATGTTCTTATGTTATGTTCTTATTTACACTTTTACACTTACATTATTACACTTACACTCAATGTTACACTTACACACTTATAATTTTGCACTCCCACACTTTTACATTCTTAAACTTACAGATACACTTCACATTTGCACACTTAGTACACACTAACACTTGAATTTTCTCCCGGTAGGTTAGGTGAGGTTAAGTTAGGGGAGGTTTGGCTAGGGGTACTTTATGTCAAGTTAAGTAAGGTTAAGTTTAGGTTAAGATAGGAATAGGTTAAGTTAATTTAGATAAGGTTAAGTTTGAGGCAGGTTAGTGTAGAATGTTGGTTAGGTTAGGTTAGGCCAGGCCAAGTTTGGAGTAATTTTCGTTTGGTTAGGTTAAGTTTGGTTAGGTTAGGTTAGGTTAAGTCCTGTTGGTACATAATTTGTAGGATAATCACGAGCGGGCTACACGGTGGACAAGGACCAATCAGCACACGTTCGTCCCGCATTTGTGGGGATTCTTCTAAATCGGTTTGTGGCGAGATAAGACTGGCTGTTATCACCACCCCATCCTCTCCACCACCCCTCCCCTCCATCACCCCTTCCTCCCTCCCTTCCACCACCCTCCCCTCCACCACCCCATCCCCTCCATCACCCCTTCCTCTCTCCCCTCCACCACCCCTCCCCTCCACCACCCCTCCCCTCCATCACCCCTTCCTCCCTCCCCTCCACCACCCCTCCCCTCCATCACCCCTTCCTCCCTCCCCTCCACCACCCCTCCCCTCCACCACCCCTCCCCTCCATCACCCCTTCCTCCCTCCCCCCCACCACCCCTCCCCTCCATCACCCCTTCCTCCCTCCCCTCCACCACCCCATCCCCTCCATCACCCCTTCCTCCCTCCCCCCCACCTCCCCATCCCCTCCATCACCCTTTCCTCCCTCCCCTCCACCACCCCTCCCCTCCATCACCTCTTCCTCCCTCCCCTCCACCTCCCCTCCCCTCCATCACCCCTTCCTCCCTCCCCTCCACCACCCCTTCCTCCCCTCCACCACCCCTCCCCTCCATTACCCCTTCCTTCCTCCCCTCCACCACCCCTCCCCTCCATCACCCCTTCCTTCCTCCCCTCCACCACCCCTCCCCTCCATCACCCTTTCCTCCCTTCCCTCCACCACCCCTCCCCTCCATCACCCCTTCCTCCCTCCCCTCCACCACCCACAGTATTCACCTTTTCTCCCCCGCCCACGAAATCCTCCCCACACCCAGTACACGCCCATACCACCCTTCCTCTCCCTTTCCTCTACACCCACACTACCCTCTCTTTCCCTTCACCCTATTCCCCCATCCTGCCCTTATTGAGGGTTATAGGGGCTATGTGGGCGGGACAGGGTGGTGTGGGTGGGATACTACATACGTGTTTGGTGGGCGGACTAGGGAGAAAGGGAAGGACTACGTGGGCTTGTTAGGCGTGAGATGCGTGTCTAGTGGGTGGGGTGGGGTGGGGGGATGACGGGCTAGAATGGGTCGGATAGTATCAACATGGGCGGGGAGGGCGTGGGGATGATATTCTGATGGAGAGAGAGAGAGAGAGAGAGAGAGAGAGAGAGAGTTTAAACTTGAGATGAAAGAGAGAGAGAGAGAGAGAGAGAGAGAGAGAGAGAGAGAGAGAGAGAGTACGTCAACTTTTAAGATGGTCAGACAAAACACTACAGAGGCCCGGCATTACAAACAACAAGTCTTTGCCCCAATTAGCCCAAACAAACAAACTAAGACTCACTGCATACGACGCCATGTAAACAAGTAAAACACAAACATACAACGTCAACCAAACAAACAAAAAGTTTTAATAGGTATTGTTTACTGACGGAGATACAAACTAATGTATTTTTTTTTAAATTGTTTGTGAATTTTTATGAACTGAATCAAGACTCACAGAAGGTTAATACTAAGACGTCAGGTAGGAGGCGCGGTGACTGGCCTTGTTAACCCTTTGAGGACGATGGTTTAATCCCTTTGAGGACGATGGTTTAATCCCTTTGAGGACGATGGTTTAATCCCTTTGAGGACGATTGTTTAATCCCTTTGAGGACGATGGTTTAACCCTCTGTAGGAAAGTTATTCTTTCTGTGAGTCGGTTCGTCAATTGTTCACCCCAAGAGAGAGACACTCATTGAGCCAGCAGACGCAGCTAAAATAGACCTAAGAAGAGTGTAAACAATGGGCATTGTCTTTTAGTTTACTGTTACCTATCTACCAGTTTACAGGGTCAGGATCAGTCATGGTGTGGTGTAGGGTGCAGTGTGGTGTGGTGTAAGGGTCACTGTGTGGTGTAGCGTGGTGTAAGGGTCACTGTGTGGTGTAGGGTGCAGTCTGGTGTGGTGTAAGGGTCTGTGTGTGGTGTAGGGTGCAGTCTGGTGTGGTGTAAGGGTCACTGTGTGGTGTGGGGTGCAGTCTGGTGTGGGGTGCAGTCTGGTGTGGTGTAAGGGTCACTGTGTGGTGTAGGGTGCAGTCTGGTGTGGTGTAAGGGTCTGTGTGTGGTGTAGCGTGGTGTAAGGGTCACTGTGTGGTGTAGGGTGGTGTCTGGTGTGGTGTAAGGGTCAGTGTGTGGTGTAGGGTGGTGTCTGGTGTGGTGTAAGGGTCACTGTGTGGTGTAGTGTGGTGTAAGGGTCACTGTGTGGTGTAGTGTGGTGTCTGGTGTGGTGTAAGGGTCACTGTGTGGTGTAGGGTGGTGTCTGGTGTGGTGTAAGGGTCACTGTGTGGTGTAGGGTGGTGTCTGGTGTGGTGTAAGGGTCACTGTGTGGTGTAGGGTGGTGTCTGGTGTGGTGTAAGGGTCACTGTGTGGTGTAGGGTGGTGTCTGGTGTGGTGTAAGGGTCAGTGTGTGGTGTGGTGTAGGGTGCAGTCTGGTGTGGTGTAAGGGTCACTGTGGTGTAGGGTGGTGTCTGGTGTGGTGTAAGGGTCACTGTGTGGTTAGGGTGGTGTCTGGTGTGGTGTAAGGGTCACTGTGTGGTGTAGGGTGGTGTCTGGTGTGGTGTAAGGGTCACTGTGTGGTGTAGGGTGGTGTCTGGTGTGGTGTAAGGGTCACTGTGTGGTGTAGGGTGGTGTCTGGTGTGGTGTAGGGTGGTGTCTGGTGTGGTGTAAGGGTCATTGTGTGGTATAGGGTGGTGTCTGGTATGGTGTGGTGTAAAGGTCACTGTGTAGTATAAGATGGTGTCTGGTATGGTGTGGTGTAAGGGTCACTGTGTGGTATAAGATGGTGTCTGGTATGGTGTGGTGTAAAGGTCACTGTGTAGTATAAGATGGTGTCTGGTATGGTGTGGTGTAAGGGTCACTGTGTGGTATAGGATGGTGTCTGGTATGGTGTGGTGTAAGTGTCACTGTTTGATATAGGATGGTGTCTGGTATGTAAGGCAGTCATAACAACAACATCTGAAACTGAATATTAATGTGGGAATAATGTTTACAAAACTCTCTGGTCGTTTACACATTCGTGACCAAGTTGATGTTCTCTTGTCTTTTGTCTGCGGAGGATTATCACATTCATGACGCGTGAATATGTAATAAGAGAGAAAGAAAAAGTGAGACAGAAAACAAACAAAAACTAACAGAAATAGAGAGAGAAAGAGAGAGAGGTGGTGGGGGGGGGGGGGGGGTAATAGAGCGAGGGTGGGTCAAACATCCTGATGTGATTTAAACTTTGAGCAGGAAGTGAAAACCTATAGTGTCGGATGTCCGGCCACCACACACACACACACAGAGGTGCCACTACAACCCACACACAGGTGCCACCACTACCCACACACAGGTGCCACCACTACCCACACACAGGTGCCACCACTACCCACGCACAGGTGCCACCACTACCCACGCACATGTGCCACCACTACCCACGCACATGTGCCACCACTACCCACGCACATGTGCCACCACTACCCACACACAGGTGCCACCACTACCCACACACATGTACCACCACTACCCACACACAGGTGCCACCACTACCCACACACAGGTGCCACCACTACCCACACACACAGGTGCCACCACTACCCACACACAGGTGCCACCACTACCCTCACACAGGTGCCACCACTACCCACACACAGGTGCCACCACTACCCACACACAGGTGCCACCACTACCCACACACAGGTACCACCACTACCCACACACCACTACCCACACACAGGTGCCACCACAACCCACACCACCAACCACCTTAGTTCATTAATTACCGAGACCGGTGTTGCTTATGTTATCTATCAAGAGAATAATTAAGTAATTGGCCCCTGTCTCTCTCTCACCCTACTTCTCCTCCCCCCCCCCCCCACATTCCCCTTCTCCTCCTCCCCCCCCCACATTCCCCTTCTCCTCCTCCCCCCCCCACATTCCCCTTCTCCTTCCCTCCTCTACCCCCTTTCTCTCACCCCGTCTCCCCCGTTATTACTCCTCTTTCTCTCCCTCTGATCACCTTTCCATTCTCCCATTTCTCTTTTTGTCCCTATTTCTTTCTCTCTGTTTTCTCCTCTTTTCTGTTTCTTTCTCTCTTTTCGTGTCTTTCTCTCTCTTCATTAGCGCAATTCTTTCTGTTATCGTCTTATCCCTTTTCCTCGACTCTTACAAATTATTCCGTCTCTCTCTCTCTCTCTCTCTCTCTCTCTCTCTCTCTCTCTCTCTCTCTCGTGACTCAGGCTATGTGACAAGAGTACAGTGTCAACCATCCATAATCACCTCACACTAGTTCGGGGTCATTACGGGAGTCGCTAATTCCTCGACCCGGGCCCGACACAATGGTCCATTAAACCCTAACCTAACCTAACCTACACTAATACGTCAACTGTGTCTGAAGGAATGACTGGTAATGTGCCTTTTTTTTTTACCTACGATGTAATGTTAGAACGACACTCGAATAAGCCGGGAATACGATCGCTGAGCAGACTAGTTTCTCCTGACTGGTTTTCCGGCGACGTTGCCTTCTTTCTCCCCAACCGGATATTCCCGGCTAAGTCGACGCTTCCTTTATTGATAAGTTGGTGATTTTTGATAATGTAGCCCTGGTTATATTGATGATGTCGTTTACTGCTGTTGTTGTACTTCACTGATGTTGAATTTGTGACACTGAAATGTTTTGTTGTAAATGTTGTTTCTTTTTTCTTGTTGGAGTTATCTTTACTTACACACACATACACACACACACAGTCACTACATTAACCATACCTTCTTTCTTCTCGACAGGCGCAGCGCCACACTGACGAGCGTTGTATGACAGAGCGGGACACACCCACATCACCACCTGCCTTCCCTGCCCACGCCCACGGTCACCACCACGCCCACTCCGCCCACTAGTATATATATATATATCGACCCGTGGGTGATGGATGATGCGGTGAGCGAGGGAGGAACGTGACGCTGATACGGTGAGTGATTAATGACTTGGTAGCAATTGTTTATCAGAGTCCAGCGAATATTTCTTTTACTTGTGAGGCGTCGCTGGTCCGTCGGGGGAAGTGTTGCCAGGTGGTAAGGCGTCGCTAGTCCGTCGGGGGAAGTGTTGGTAGGTGGTGAGGCGTCGCTGGTCCGTCGGGGTAAGTGTTGGTAGGTGGTAAGGCGTCGCTGGTCCGTCGGGGGAAGTGTTGCCAGGTGGTAAGGCGTCGCTGGTCCGTCGGGGGAAGTGTTGGTAGGTGGTGAGGCGTCGCTGGTCCGTCGGGGGAAGTGTTGCCAGGTGGTAAGGCGTCGCTGGTCCGTCGGGGGAAGTGTTGGTAGGTGGTGAGGAGTCGCTGGTCCGTCGGGGGAAGTGTTGCCAGGTGGTAAGGCGTCGCTGGTCCGTCGAGGGAAGTGTTGGTAGGTGGAGAGGAGTCGCTGGTCCGTCGGGGGAAGTGTTGCCAGGTGGTAAGGCGTCGTTGGTCCGTCGGGGGAAGTGTTGCCAGGTTAGTAAGACGTCGCTGGTCCGTCGGGGGAAGTGTTGCCAGGTCGTGGGTGACGGGAGTGGGCACGGATTCAGCATCACAACATTGTAAATTGAAAATAAAAAGGAAAATTAACTTGGGGTAACTTTTACGACAAAGGAAAAAAGGAAAGAAAGTAATATAGAAGAGAAAAGAAAGAGATATAGAGCAAAGAGAGAGAGAGAGAGAGAGAGAGAGAGAGAGAGAGAGAGAGAGAGAGAGAGAGAGAGCAGCCGTCTTAGGTCGCAGTTCAGGCTTAATATTTTCTTTATCACTTATAAGTAAACAAAGGCAGGGGAGGTTGCCTACTTGTACGTTATCTTTTCTGTTGTTTTAATACGTCCACCAGCGTTACTTTGTTAGGGTGTGGGGTGTAGGGTGTAGGGGTGTAGGTGTGTGGGGTGTAGGTGTGTGGGGTGTAGGTATGTAGGGTGTAGGGTGTGGGGTGTAGGTGTGTGGGGTGTAGGTGTGTGAGGTGTAGGTGTATGGTGTAAGTATGAGGGTCAGAGAGGAGGGTGGTGAGGATTAGGTATGGCAAGGGAGAGTAACGGGGCAGGGAGGAAGTAACGGGGTCAAGCTATGGTAATGGGAGTGGCAGGGGCAGGGTATGGCAGGTGGTGTGGCAGGGGTGGGGTATGGCAGGGGGAGTGGCAGGGGCGGGCCAGCCGTCAGAAGGTAATTGCGTATTGTTTGTGTACGCTCGGGGTGATGGAGGGAGTGTTGTGGCGCGCCGCCTCTTCCTGGCTCCTGTTGCCCGCCACAAAAGATCGTCTTTAGCGCCATTGTTATCGTTTTGGATGGCTTCTCTGCTATAGATGACTCGCAGGGGGGCTCTTTTGGCTACTCTTCTTTGTGCTATTTACTCGGCTGTTATTCTCCCGGCTATCTCACCCTCTTTAGTTCTATTTGTGCGTTATTTTTTCCCTTTGGGGCGTCTGTTGGCAGTGGAAGTCGCTGTCAGGCTGCTATAATCATCCGCTGTAAACGATCTCAGTATTTATTTGTGTAGGTCTGGAGGTGGAGGTAAAGATAGTGTTATAGGAAGTGTGTGTTTGGGGGGGGGGGGGGGGGTAGGTAGACAAATAGCACTAGACAAGAATGGACTCCCCCTGTCGCTAGCTGCTACGACCCAACTTATTCCCTCCTGTAAACATCTCCATTGTCATCTCTTGAGGCGAAATAAAGGGAAGGTGTTGAGGAGGCTGCAAGGACCGTGAGAAGCACAGGTAACCGCACAGGGAGAGATTTACCTTAACAGAGAGATACACCATCCCTCGTTCATCTTCGGGGGGGGGGGGGGGGGGGGGCAGAAGTAATTAGTTTTGAAAGTCGGTAAAAGTCTTAAGCATTCAGAGGTAAATAAAAAATTTCTAGTTTTCTTTAACTTTGACATGAAGCATCACTTGTAGTTTCTGGGATGCAATTTTATCTTCATCGGGAGAGAATATCAGGGAAAGAATTCAAGAAGCTGAGAAGATCAATAGAGTTTAGTCCTTCATGAGAGAGTCAGTGGGGAGATGCACCGTTACCTGGTGTGCTTGTGAGGCGTCTTACTCACCATACACAAACAGAAAAAGAGATGTTCAACGCACCGGGAAGACCAAGACTTTCTCAGGCAATCAACGAGGAGATCCAGAGCATCACTTGTTTTGTTATCCTTCTCAGTTATCCCCTGAAAATTTATCAGAAATGTACAAGACGCTCAGACACCAATAAACCTTCACGAACCATCAGAGTGACGTACTGCCCTCGATAGAAAGCTACATCATCATCTTACGTGTGTGTGTGTGTGTAAAGTATCCCATTGGTCATAACAAGACAAAAAAAAACAATCTCCACGATGTTTTAACGATCATCACACCATAGACTCTCACCAGCAGTCGACCAGAAGATGCAGTGCCGTGTGGTGTTGATGTTAAGCATCTTAATGGTGGACGAAGACACCAAATGTTCCCAGTATAGTGGAATGTTCAATAGATTTTCACAAACAATCAGTGAGATGAGGTTTCCCGTGACCAGGAGGTGTGGTGCTACTTGTTGTCTTTCGGAAACACCTTAATCGTCATCTCAAGACAAGAAACAAAGATGATTCAAGGTTGTAGGACGAGTTGGATCTTCCCAAGATATCTTATAAAGGGATGTTCCTCCGCCGGATGAGTCGGCCTCGCCCACCGTCTCTGTCAGGCATCTCAGACGTCAGTTCAAGGAATACAAAAACAGGAAATGTTCAGGATGCTGAAAGATCAATAGACAATAACAAGTAATCAGTGAGAGAGAGAGGGGGATGGGGTTGCTTTTAGCCACAAGATACAATATCGCCCACTGTCTTTGCTCCACAGTTTAATTGTTTTTAGAAAAAGAATATAAATGTTGGCGATTCTGAGATCAATGGACTTTAGATCTTCACAAGCAATCACTGCGAGAGAGAGAAAAATAACGAGAGATAGAAAGTTGCTTTTAGCCACAAGATAGTGAATCGCCCGCTGTCTTACCTCAACATTTTAATTGTCAGCAGAAAAACAGCGTTACTGAAAGCTTCTGAGAAGATCAATGGAGTTAAGGCGTTCGGACGTAATCAGTGAGAGAGATTGTCTTTAACCAGAAGAGGGAGCATCACTTGCCTGCCGTCTCTGTTAAGCATCTTAATGGTGGGCCAAGACAAAACACCCTCGATGCCGGGAATGTGAAGGTTTGGTTGTCTGGGGTACTCAGCTGTTGAGGGCTGCTGTGTCGGTATTGGCTGCACTGCCCTCTGCTGTCTCAAGACCCTGACAGTATCGGTCGTTTGTTGAAGATTAAAACAAAGTAAATCCAGTGACAGACAGAAAGACAGATGAGCAAAGGAAGAGAGAGAGAGAGAAAAAAAAAGGAAAGAAAGAAATATATACAATAAAAGAGAGAAAAAGTGAGCCAGGGAAAGCTAAAGAGACGTGAGTAATTGATTCTCAACGCAACACACAACTCAAGTCGTCTATCTATATAACAGCTCTTAGTTGAGAACGAGAAATCCATACGACACTCGGCATATTACACACATAGCTGCCATTACCATCGATTTCTGAAGGTTGAGAGACCAAGCCGCCCATCTTATACCTCTCCCGCGTGTCGGCCTGGATTTGTTGTCATGAATAATGTGCCAATGTAATCGCCAGGTAATTACCGCGTCGCTCGGCTTATCACATTGAGGTGCACGAAACTGAAGTTGGTGTAGGAAGTACTGTACATTTGTGGTTTGTACAACGACGCTAAACTATACGTAAAAACTGTACGTAAACAATACAAAGAGATTATTTAAGGAAGGTACGAGGTGATTCCACGGGGTATTAGGTGATTCTAGGGGGTACTATGTTATTCCCTGCTTTTTTTTACTAGGTGATTCCAGGGGGTACTAGATGATTCCAGGAGGGTATGAGGTGATTCCAAAGTGTACTAAATGATTCCAGGAGGTACTAGGTGATTCCAAGGGTACTAGGTGATTCCAAGGGTACTAGGTGATTCCAGGAGATATTCGGTGATTCCAGGAGGTACTAAATGAGTCCAGGAGGTTCTAGGTGATTACATGAGAGTACTAGGTGATTACAGGGCCCCATATTTGAAACCTGCCCAATTTCACCTGTTGGAAACACGTGGAATATATCCGAAGATTTACCTGATAGGACTCTATTGTAGCTACAGGTGAGTCTCGATCAGGTTCCAGACACTTCCAACAGGTGAGTCTCGGGCAGGTTCCAGACGCTTCCAGCAGGTGAGTCTTGGGCAGATCCAGACGCTTCCAGCAGGTGAGTTTCGAGCAGGTTCCAGACGCTTCCAGCAGGTTCCAGACGCTTCCAGCAGGTGAGTTTCGAGCAGGTTCCAGACACTTCCAGCAGGTGAGTTTCGAGCAGGTTCCAGACACTTCCAACAGGTGAGTTTCGAGCAGGTTCCAGACACTTCCAACAGGTTAGTCTCGGGAAGGTTCCAGACGCTTCCAACAGGTGGCGTCTCGGGCAGCCACCTGGAGTTATCAGGTCCCGGGGGCAGGAAGTCCCTGAAGAACCCCACAGATGGCGCGATTACACCTGTCTGGCCATTAGTGGTCGGCCGATCACCTCCCTGGATAAGGAAGCTTCCAGACGGTTTAGTTGCGTCTATTTGTCTTGATTAGCGAGGCTTCCAGGTGGGCTAGTTGATTCTTTACATAGTGTTGTTTAACGAGGCTTCTAAGCTTCTTTACTACAACAACGAACCGGTTATGACGAAGTAAGCTGCTTTAATGTCTAATGTCATGCTTAACGAGGCCATTAGACACCTCTCGTTATGATATAGAATCAATTTGGGTCAACGAGACATGCTTGGTTAGTGCAGCTTGTATTACCTGTTTAACGAGCCCTTAAGCTTTTCTCGTGTCACCAAGTACTTGTGATTAACGTCTATTGCCTTATTTAACAAACCACCCAGTTTCCTCATCATAATACAAACTAATAAAGTGATGATCAACGAGTCTAGTTCAGCTCACATAATAGCTAATGTCTTGTTTAATGAACCTGTCGCTTTTTGAACATTATAATAACCAAACACTTCTGGTCACACACACACACCGGCTGGCTCTCAAAGCCCCACACCGCAGCTCAACCTTGACATTAGTATTTGTCCCCCCCCCCCCCCCCCAAGTCCCGATTGGCCCTAGTTTATATACAGTAGGTCTGAATCCCAGTGTGTTCTAATACTAATGGGTCTGAATCCAAGTGGGTCCTGATCAATGTAAATTATAAGACTAGTGAAGACGAATCATAGAAAACCCGAGTCACACTGAGCTTTAATCTTAGAAAGCCTTAATCCCAGTGCAGGCAATCGTGTGTGTGTGTATGTGCATGATTGTGTACAGTATATTTGTATGTATTTCTGTACTCGTGCGTGTATTTTCCTTGCATGTTCAGATTACGTGTATCATCTTGCCTCAGCTCAGGAGTAGTCGTCTCAGGTGGTTGGTTGGTTCTCAGTATGTCAGCTCCTGGGATTAAACTCTCTTCAACGAACGACCTGACCTGTGTTCTTGTCCTGGTAACCTCGGATAGTCTCACATACATCTGTGAATGAGATATCGGTGTACAATGTTAATAGGAGAATTAGGCGGAAAGATAGGAACTTGGTGATTTAAGAATGATGTTTGCACTGACCCACAACCCATACACACGTCTCGTTCTTATAAACAAAAGCTTCACTTTCATTACAAACTGTTTGGACACCCAATTTCATTTTCATCTTTAACTTTTCTTTCAAGATCAAGGACGCGCTGACCTGGATGACTGCGACGTCAAGTATTAATAAACAGGGAAAACTATGTCCGCCTCCAACACCACACTAACACGTCAATGACAGGCCTCGTTACCTCGCTCAGGTGTGTGTATGACCCCCCACCGCAGCGTGTGTACAACATTTGCATACATATCAGCAACCTGTAACTTGTCACTGTGGTGTGTGTCCGGCCCGAGGAGAGACGTCTGGAGGGTACCACTATTGTCTCCGTTTACCTACAGTGACGTGAGGGGCGACGCAGAAAAGTGGTCTATGTGTCATGATACAACAATCCTGTGTCATGATACAGCAGCCCTGTGTCATGATACAATAGTAACTCATAATGAGCGAGTGTTACCCACGACTCAGTAAGGACAGGACGCTGTGTTCACGGTGTCGTGTTTCTACTGAACAAACCAACACTGAGTTACAATTATACGTCAGTCACGCTGCCCTCAGTGTTGTCATCATGGCGAGTCACCAACCTAAGGCTCTTTTATTTACTTGTGTTTACATCAATGCTAACACGTAATTTATTGTGTCACGCCTGAGTCACGAGGTGAGGGAGGGAGATTACATTGTGTACTTGCGTCTCGTCTCCTCTTCCTGCATGACTGTGCGTCTGTTAAGCCTTTTACTCATTTACACCTTGTTTACCTCAATATCATCATACGTTCAGGTAACAGTGTGACCACCACCCACATTATCGAGTGTGTGTTCCTCAATCAATCAATCACTCTAAACGTTCTCGGGCTGTTTTTACCAATCCTCTAAGGTTTTATATCTCTTTGAGGACCCAGTTTTGAATTTCATTAAACTGCCTTCCCCTGGCCCTCCTACCCTCAACTTTGCCTATGAATATTTCTGTTACTATCCCCTTCATCCTTCATTATATGACCAAAGTATCTCATATTTATTTTTCTGTACATTTCAAGTATTTTTCATGAAGATTTTGCTGATTTTAGTACGTCTTCATTTGTTTTCCTGTCAGTGTAGCTTATTCTTAAAAATTCGCCTATAACACATTTCAAAGGCCTCCAAACTCTTTCTGGTGTTTGCTGAAAGTGTCCACACTTCTGACCCATACATCAGTCCTTGTCGTATAAAGCCTTTCAGGAGCCCCCTTTCTCAATTTGAAGGTAATGTCCCTTTTCATTAGGTCTTTTAGATTTTTAAATGCCGTGTTTGCTCGCCCTATTCTTATGATTTCTTCCGTACATCTACCACCACAACTAATGTTCCTTCCCAAATCCACTAAATTTCCCACTTGTTTAAGTTCCCTGTTGTCACCCATGATTTTTATTTGAGAATTTATTTCAAAATTGGAAACAACCATTACTTTAGTCTTTATAGCATTAACTCTTAACCAATATTCTCCACCTTTTTTCACTAATCTGTTAACGATTTATCATAATTTTTAAAACAAAGTCGTCATAAGTTTGTATGTATTTGACATTTTAAACCTTAAACTCTTTACACACGGATATAATTATTTTTACTTTTGAGAGAACAGTGAGTTATGAAATTATCAAGGCTAAATAGATCGTCTTTTGTTTTTATATTAATGCTTCACGTTTGACCACCAAAGCATAACTCCTAACCAATGAACATATCTTTAGTGGTCACCCAGAGATATGATTGGCGGAGCTGTATCATCCCTGGTTTATCTTCAAGGACTTACAGCAGCGACCTTGCTAGGAGGCATGAGGAATGGGGAGAGGAGGAGGAAAGAGGGAAGGGGAGAGGGAGAATAAGAAGGGAGAGGAGGAAGAGGGAGGTTAAGGAAGGAGAGGGGGGGGGGGAGAGACGAGGAGGGAGAAAGATTGTGCAAAGTAATATTATAAACAGTTGTTGTCGTGTTCCCTGGTTGTGCCTCAGTCATCAGGTCAGAGTCAAGGTCAAGACCAACCAGTTTATCCAGTGTGAGCGCCTCTAGTCCAGTGACCCACCAACCACAGACGGTCATTTGTTTGTCTGTCTGCCTTTTCATGTGTCTGTCTGTCCGTCTGTTCCCTGTCTCAGCATGCCCGTCATTTCATGTGTCTCCATATGTCTGTCTGTCTGTCTGTCTATTTCCTTACTCTTTAGGCTAGTTGTTTAATTATAATATAATAGCCATTTTGTTTTAGTTCATATCTCTATACTCACATTCACTTGTCCGTCTTGGTGTTGTAACTATTGTATAATGTGTGGCTCTTGGCGAACCCCTTACGTGTACAGTGGTTGAACCCCTTACGTGTACAGTGGTTGAACCCCTTACGTGTACAGTGGTTGAACCCCTTACGTGTACAGTGGTTGAACCCCTTACGTGCAATATCATACTTCTTCTACCAGTCCCTTACCACCACAAACACTACAACAGATCACCACCATCATCTCCCCTACCACAACCACTGGTTACCATTATCCCCTTTCACCACAACCACCACCACAGGTCACCATCATCCCCTTAACCACCACCCCCACCACTATAGCCACCACCACCCCTACCACCATCACCCCTACCACCACCACCCCTACCACCTCCACCACCCCTTCCACCACCCCTACCACCTCCACCACCCCTACCACCACTTACCACTACCACCATCACACTTTAACCCACAAATTAGACGTTCATCAGGGGGACAGTCTATCATTAGGAGCAAATTACCTGTAGTTGGTAGTGTAGGGGTGTTGTTCCTCACGTCCAGGTGTATCCTTAACGCTAATTGACACCTTTTGCCCAGCCCACGCAAGAAACGCATCCGACAGGCAGACAGACAGGCAGACAGACAGACACTCGGTGGAAACTTGGCGTAGGGAAGAAAATTGTGTTTGTGGGGAATTTATGGCGTCTTGCTTTGATTGAGGGGAGGGAGGGAGGGAGGGGAGGAGTGATGGAGAAAGGGAGGGAAGGAGGGAGGGAGGTGTTAGTGTTGGAGTCTGTTGGGGAGAGAGAGACAGAGAGAGAGAGAGGGGGAGGGGGCGGGGGGGGGGGGGGGGTGTCAGGCACCCTTCTTCACACCACACCATATAATCTGTTCCCCTCCATCACCCTCGGCCTGACCCTGTGCGGGATGGAGACCCTTCCTCCTGTGCTGTGACGTCGAGGCTATGATGTTGTGCTGTGTTGATAGATGATGATGTACTGCTGTGGAGATTGATCATGGCGTTGCTGTGGTGGGGTTACCGTGGGGTGGGTGCTGTTGTGGGGTTGCCGTGGTGATGGTGCTGTGGTGGGGATGGTGCTCTGGTGGGGATGGTGCTGTGGTGTGGTAGGGTTGTCGTGGTGAGGATGGTGCTGTGGTGGGTTTGCCGTGGTGGGGATGTAGCTGTGGTGGGGATGGTGCTGTGGTGGGGATGGTGCTGTGGTGGGGGATGGTGCTGTGGTAGGGATGGTGCTGTGGTGGGGTTGGTGCTGTAACTAAATTCGTACTGTACTTGCACCTGTACTGTTACCTGTCACTGTGCTTGTACCTGTATTTATAATCACACCTGTACACAAATCACATCTGTAATTATACCTGAACCCTATACAGGTAACTATATCCGTCTTGTATTCTTGGTTCTGAATGAGTGAGAGAAGAGTTTGAGGTGAAGTATAGACCGTCTTTGTAGTAAGTATATATCTCCTGGTTAACTTACCTCTGTTACCACTTACGTGTACAGGTGAGAAATGTACGTACTTCTGTCCACGTGATGTTGTGCCCTTCCTTACTGTTATCAGGAGGGAAGGAGGTAGTTAAAGAATGAGGGAGGGAGGGGGTAGTGAAAGAATGAAGGGGGGGGGGGGAGGGAGTTAGTGAAAGAATGATGGGTAAAAGAGGAGGGGGAAAGGATGTAAATAGGAGGGAGAAGTCGAGTAGTAGGAGGAGGAAGGGGGAAAAGAGGATTAAAGGGGAGGGATGGAGGAGGAAGGGAGGGAGGAAAGAAGGGAGGAAGGAAAGAAGGGAGGGAGATTGTGTTGCTAGACTAATCTCCCTCACAGTAAAGTGCATCTGGCAGAGACACTTCACTGTTTCATCCTGGCTTGTGTGGACGTGGGCGGCCTCTGTTAAGCGGAGAAATATGGGCGGCGCGTTGTGGGTGGCCTCTAGATTGTGGTGTAATACAGGTGGTCTTTGGATGGCGGTGGGTTCTGGAGGGCTTGGCGTGGGCGGCCTGGTGTGTTTAATGGGTTGTGGGCGGCAAGGTGTGGACAGCATGGTGTTGGGAGACAAGGTGTGGGAGGCAAGTTGTGGGCGACATGGTGTGGGAGACAAGGTGTGGGAGACAAGGTGTGGGCTGCATGGTGTGGGAGACAAGGTGTGGGCTGCATGGTGTGGGAGACAAGGTGTGGGCTGCATGGTGTGGGAGACAAATTGTGGGCAACATGGTGTGGGAGGCAAGTTGTAGGCGACATGATGTGGGAGACAAGGTGTGGGCTGCATGGTTTGGGAGACAAAAAGGTGTGGGCTGCATGGCGTGGGAGGCAAGGTGTGGACATCATGGTGTGGGCGGCATGGTGTGTGAGACAAGGTGTGGGCGGCCAGTGTGTATGTATAGCTCAACAAATTCTTATTCTCAAAAAATACTCAGAAAATTCAGGAAAACACAAAATTCTCACAAAACCGAATCAGGAAAACACAAAAACTCACAAAACTGACTCGGGAAACCACAAAATCTCACAAAACTTACTCGGGAAAACACAAAAACTCACAAAACTGGTTCAGGAAAACACAAAATCTCACAAAACTTACTCGGGAAAACACAAAATTCTCACAATACCGACTCAGGAAAACACAAAATCTCACAAAACGTACTCGGGAAAACACAAAAACTCGCAAAACCGACTCAGAAAACACAAAAATTCTCAGACGTGCCATAAATGAAGCGAAAAAAAAATATATTACGCCAGTGAGTTAAAAGGCGTCCCTCTGGCCACACTTTTTACCTAGGCAGTGTGTTTGTCACTCAGTCTTGTCTGTTTGTCGAGGTTTTGTCAATGTCAGGCTATAGAACGCTCCCCGGTGGCCAGTGTGTGTGTATAATAATAATAAATTATAATAATAAACGGTTTATTAATAGAGTTGCAGCCGGTGGCTGAAAATATACAGACTTACATTTAATTTAGACATAATGATATAATATGCACTGAATACATTTACAAGGCTGTACAGTACATAAATCAGGAGTTGTTTATTATTTTAACAATAGATGGGATGGTGCTGTTCTTATATCTATCGGTGCGGGCTCTTATGGGCTGAATTTTGTTGTAGTGGCGGACTGCGCGAGTTGGGTGGGGGGCAGGAGGTGGCGATGACGAGGGCGGTGCAGTAGTCCACTGCCAAACCTTTCCAGTGCTTGGTGGTGGAAGTCACTGAGGGATGGCATTTCCAGGGTGGAGAGAGCGTTGGTGTAGCCGGAGTATTCTGCGCCGAGCATGATTCTGCAGGCCCTTTTCTGTACCTTCTCTAGCTGACGTTGTTGGGTGGAGTTGAGAAGTTGTGTGTGTGCTAGGTAAGCTGGCCTCATCTGGTGAAGTGGCAGACTGTAAGTGGTGAGGCTCTGAGGTCGACAAAATGAAGTCAAAATTAAGCTAAGACTCTCCTTCAACTATCTCAGGACCCACCACACTCAGTCGCCTGTTTGTGGTCAGGGATTAAATGCATAGAATGACTTAAGACTCAGTGGTGGCGACAATACCAGTCTGATGAGGCATTGTTATGACGTCCTTGGCCTAACCCTCGTGTGGAAGGTTATAATGTAGAATAATATTCACCTGAAGATTATAGGTACCCATCTTATTTTACCTGATGATTAAACACCCCTAACCTAACCTAACCTAACCCAACCCAACCCATCTTATTTCACTTGATGATTAAACACCCCTAACCTAACCTAACCTAACTTTTATTTCAGCACACACACACCTCACATAACAGCTCACTTGATGGTCGCTATAGAGAGAAAGTGAGTCAGTAGTACACGGAGATGAGAAAGAGTTTTTACGGCTGTGAGTTACAGAGGGAGGACATAGTACGGTGCAAGGTCATGGTATGGTGCAAGGCCTTGGTATGGTGCAAGGTCTTGGTATGGTGCGGGGTCTTGGTATGGTGCAAGGTCTTGGTATGGTGCAAGGTCTTGGTATGGTGCGGGTTCTTGGTATGGTGCAAGGTCATGGTATGGTGCAAGGTCTTGGTATGGTGCAAGGTCTTGGCATGGTGCAAGGTCTTGGTATGGTGCAAGGTCTAGGTATGGTGCAGGGTTCTGGTATGGTGCGGGTTCCTGGTATGGTGCGGGTTCCTGGTATGGTGCGGGTTCTTGGTATGGTGCAGGGTCTTGGTATGGTGCAAGGGCTTGGTATGGTGCAGGGTTCTGGTATGGTGCGGGTTCTTGGTATGGTGCAGGGTCTTGGTATGGTGCAAGGGCTTGGTATGGTGCAAGGTCTAGGTATGGTGCATGGTTCTGGTATGGTGCGGGTTCTTGGTATGGTGCAGGGTCTTGGTATGGTGCAAGGTCTTGGTATGGTGCAAGGTCTTGGTATGGTGCGGGTTCTTGGTATGGTGCAAGGTCATGGTATGGTGCAAGGTCTTGGTATGGTGCAAGGTCTTGGTATGGTGCAAGGTCTTGGTATGGTGCAAGGTCTTGGTATGGTGCAGGGTTCTGGTATGGTGCGGGTTCCTGGTATGGTGCAGGGTCTTGGTATGGTGCAAGGTCTTGGTATGGTGCAAGGGCTTGGTATGGTGCAGGGTTCTGGTATGGTGCGGGTTCTTGGTATGGTGCAGGGTCTTGGTATGGTGCAAGGGCTTGGTATGGTGCAGGGTTCTGGTATGGTGCGGGTTCTTGGTATGGTGCAAGGGCTTGGTATGGTGCAGGGTCTTGGTATGGTGCAAGGGCTTGGTATGGTGCAGGGTTCTGGCATCACCCTTCATCACGTGGTCACATTATTTATCTCACTGTCTCCCTCTTTGATGTTTTGTTATTTATTATCTTGATTTCTTCCTCTTTTTCTCGTATTTTCCTCCGTCATGACAAAGTGAGCCGTCAGTAAAGGTTCTTCCTCATCAGCCTGTCAGACAGTCCCCCTCCCCTTACTTTGATTAGCCTGTTACATAGCCCCCTACATCTTCGAGCCTGTCAGCCAGTCCCCCTTGCACTTTAATAGCCTGTCAGCCAGCCCCCTACATCACCAAGCCTGTCAGCCAGCCCCCTACATCACCAAGCCTGTCAGCCAGCCCCCTACATCACCAAGTTTGTCAGCCAGCCCCCTACATCACCAAGCCTGTTAGCTAGTCCCCTACATCTCCCAGCCTGTCAGCCAGCCCCCTACATCACCAAGCATGGCCACCAGTCCCTATCAGTCCCTTGAGGAGACAAACAGCCGAGTTCGCTCACTAATTATCTCAGGTTAATTTTAGCCAGTGTGGCGGTAGTGTGCGCCTGGCGACCACGGCGACCCATGGCAGCCGCAGCATCTGTCTTCTACCCTTCGCCCGGCGACCAAAAAAACGGAAATAGGAGGAAGAGGATGAGGAGAAAGGGGAGGAGAATAAAAAGAAGGAAGAGTAGGAGGAGGAGTAGGTGACGAATACAGGGCGGAGGAAGAGGAGTAGGCCTAAGTGACGAGTGCGGGGAAGAAGGAAGGAAGGGTGTGGTGGGAAGGAAGGAAGGAACAGGTAAATTAGGATAAGGCAGGTAGGAGGGAGGAAGACTTTGAGGGAGGGAGGAGGAAGAAGAGGAAGGGAGGCGGATGAAGAAGAGGAAGGGAGGCGGATGAAGAAGAGGAAGGGAGGCGGATGAAGAAGAGGAAGGGAGGCGGAAGAGGGGCAGACGGAGGGGATTATGACAGTGCAATAGTTAGTTCAAGAAGAATGAGAACGTGGAAGAGGAAGAAGGAGAAGAAGAAGAAGAGTGGAAACGTAGAGGAGTGGGGAGAGGAGGAAGGGGGGGGGTCAAAAGAAGGAGGAGAAGAAGAATGAGAAAGTGGAGGAGGGAAGAGAAAGGGGAGGAAGGAAGGATGTGGAGGAGCCCAAGGGAATGTGAAGGAGGCAAAGGAAGTCAGAGGGTGGAGGAGGATTAGTCAAGGGAAGGAAGACAGGTAGCGGGAGGGAGGGGAGACACGAGAAAGATTGGAGGAATGAAGGAGATGGAGAGGGGGGGAGGTGGTGAGGGAGATGGAGAGGGGGGGAGGTGGTGAGGGAGATGGAGAGGGGGGGAGGTGGTGAGGGAGAGGGGGGGAAGGTGGTGAGGGAGATGGAGAGGGGGGTGGTGGTGAGGGAGATGGAGAGGGGGGGGAGGTGGTGAGGAAGATTGGGGGTGTAGAAAGAGGGAGTAGATAAGGAAGACGGAGGAAGATGGGAAGAGGAAGATGCAGGGGAAAGAGAGGAGGAGAGATAGAAAGATGTATCGAGGTAGGAAATGAGAAAGAGAGATAGAGAGACGGAAGAAGGAGGTAATGTTTTGAGATGAATGAGGAAACAGGAGATAACGAGGAATAAAGGTGAGACAGAACAATGGGCGATAACAGACCGGGAACCGCCTAGGATAGAGAGCAGGAACGAAGGTAGGAATAGGCGACACTGAGAGAGGAACGAAGGTAGGAATAGGCGACACTGAGAGAGGAACGAAGGTAGGAATAGGCAACAGTGATAGACGAAGATGGGAATAAGCAATACCACAAATATGATAAACAGAGGAAGAGACCAATCCCAGAGGAAGCTTAGACGTAAGTTGAAGAAGAGAGAGACAGGCAGACAGAGACACAGACAGACAAAACAGACAGATAGAGAGACAGATGGAGAGAAACACCCGGACAGAAAGAGAGACAGACAAAGGCGAAAACAATAACGGTGAGAAAAAAAATATTAGAGAAAGAAAGAAAGAGGCAAAGAGAGAACGTTGGTAAGAAGAGAGAAAAAATAGATGAGGCCAAGGAGAAAGTTGAGGATAGTTTAAGGAAAGATGGAGAGAGGAAGTGAAGGAAGAGGAGGCAAGGCATGAAGAAGGAGGAGGAGGAGGAGGAGGCAAGGCATGAAGAAGGAGGAGGAGGAGGAGGAGGCAAGACATGAAGAAGGAAAAAAAAGGGAGGGTATGAAGGAAGAGTGGAAGGTAAGATACAAAAAAAGGAAGAGTGAGGAAGTAACAAGGGAAGAGATTGATGTGAGAGAGGGAGAGGGAGGAAGTAGATAATGAGAAAGGAAAGATAAGACTAGGATAGGGGGAGGAGGGAAGAAAGATGTCTCCTCCTCCTCTTCTTCTTCTTCGTATTATTATTATCTCTCTCTCTCTCTCTCTCTCTCTCTCTCTCTCTCTCTCTCTCTCTCTCTCTCTCTAACATGTTTTGATACCTGAAAAATGTTTTGGTCATAAGTGCCACAAATGTCTTTTTTACACTCGACTTTCTACAACATAAACTAACACTTTTTTTTTTTACACAACTTTGCATATTTATTGTAAACAGTGTTGATGTCTTTTTATACACATTTTCACATATAAATTGTAAACCAATTTCACATCAGTTTATGTTTATAGTTGATAGACTTATTTGCATATTATTTTACACAATTTTATACGTAAATTAAACTATTTTTATTTTATTTTTTTACAATTTTCACAGGAGAGAGAGCATTGTTTTTTGTGTTTTTTTTTACAGTCGTACCTAAATTATTAACTATCATATTATTCTACATCATTTTACATTCCAGATAATTTGCATAATTTATTTTTGCATAGTAATTTGCAACTGTGTATGTCCGTTCCTCCTCAGTTCGTTAGCGGGATTGCGCAAAAATTACGCAACGCAGAAGAATGAAATCTTCCTTTATGCGCGTTCTTGGGGGAGTTGGGTTAGGTCAGGTCAGGTCAGGTCAGGTCAGTTCAGTTCAGTGCAAGTGGAAACAGGTTAGATTTGGTTAGGTCAGATTAAGTTTGGTCAGGTCAGGCAAGTGGAGACAGGCTAGATTAGGTTAGGTTATGTTATATTAGGTCAGGTCAGGTCAGGTCAGGTTAGGTTAGTTTCGGTTCGGTTAGGTCAGGTTAGGTTACCTTAGGTCTGCACAAATGGCGACAGTTAGGTGTGCCCACGCATCCGGTGTTGTCAGTTGTCGGTAGTTTTTGCTGTAGCTGAGTGACTCATTTATTTGGCTTGATTAGATATTTTTTGGTGGAGATTTAAATTACGCTTCCTTAACGTGAGAGAGAGAGAGAGAGAGAGAGAGAGAGAGAGAGAGAGAGAGAGCATCAGAAGGATATGTCTTTATGGGGAAGGAACCATAACACCTAAGGTATTCTCGTCACTCATAGAGACAGAAAGGGGTGACAGAAAGGGGTGACAGAGAGAGAGAGAGAGAGAGAGAGAGAGAGAGAGAGAGCATCAGAAGGATATGTCTTTATGGGGAAGGAACCATAACACCTAAGGTATTCTCGTCACTCATAGAGACAGAAAGGGGTGACAGAAAGGGGTGACAGAGAGAGAGAGAGAGAGAGAGAGAGAGAGAGAGAGAGAGAGAGAGAGATGGTGATAACTGAAAAATGGACGTGATAATGATGATTGATGGTGGTGATCAGTGGTGGTGGTGTTGATAATATAGTGATTATGGTGATACTGGAGAAGGAGAGAATAAACAAGGAAGGAAGGAAGACACAGGGAGGAGGAGGAAGGAAGACACAAGGAGGAGGATGAAGAAGGAAGACACAAGGAGGAGGAGGAAGACGCAAGGAGGAAAAGGAGGAAGAGAAGGAAGACAAGGAGGAAGAAGAAAGGCACAATGAAGTGGAAGGAGGAGGAACGAACACATAAGAAGTAGGAAGAAGGAAGAGACAAGGAAGAAAGAAGATGAGAAAAAGGGAAGACACAGGGAGGAAAGAAGAAGACACGAGGAGGAGGAAGAAGGAAGAGACTAGGAGGAAAACCTACAAAAGAGGTGGCAGATATTGGACGCGATAGTGCCTGGGACAGCCAGCTGACAACTGAAGCAAAACATCCCCCCTCTTCTTACATGGACGTCGACGGGGTGAGAGAAAGAGAGAGAGTGTGATATGAGAGAGAGAGAGAGAGAGATTAGAGAGGGAGAATTAGTGTTATAGAAAGACCATGTGAGAGAGAGAGTTATAGAGAGAACACAAAAGGAAATGATAAAAAGAGAAAACCACTTGAAAGAGAAAAACAAACACATGAAAAAGAGGCATAAAGATACACAGACAGATAGACAGAGGTGTAGTTTATAAGTGTACACGGGTGTATGTGTATGTATGTATGTGTGTGTGTGTACGAGTGTGCCGTAACCACAAGATAGTCACAGCTGCACATTAATGTTTATTGTGCTGTTTTGTCTCCTTAATGGTGAGGGGGGGGGGGGAAATGGTAGATGGAGGGAAATGGGGGAAGGAGGGAGGGAGGATGAAGGGAAATGAAAGGAAGAATGGAGGGAAACGAAGGAAGGAATAAAGGATGGAGGAAAATGGAGGTAGGAACGAGGGATGGAAGGGAGGGAGGGGGCTGAGGAAATGGAGGAAACGCGGAATGGGATGGACGGAACAGTAGAAGGACGTCTTGTACGGGGAGGAAGGGAAGGGGTTAATATTGTACGGGGAGGAAGGGGAGGGGTTAATATTGTACGGGGAGGAAGGGGAGGGGTTAATATTGTACGGGGAGGAAGGGTAATTGTACGGGGAGGAAGGGGAGGGGTTAATATTGTACGGGGAGGAAGTGGAGGGGTTAATATTGTACGGGGAGGAAGGGGAGGGGTTAATATTGTACGGGGAGGAAGGGGAGGGGTTAATCTTGTACGGGGAGGAAGGGGAGGGGTTAATATTGTATGGGGAGGAAGGGAAGGGGTTAATATTGTATGGGGAGGAAGGGGAGGGGTTAATATTGTATGGGGAGGAAGGGGAGGGGTTAATATTGTACGGGGAGGAAGGGGAGGGGTTAATCTTGTATGGGGAGGAAGGGGAGGGGTTAATATTGTATGGGGAGGAAGGGGAGGGGTTAATATTGTATGGGGAGGAAGGGGAGGGGTTAATATTGTACGGGGAGGAAGGGGAGGGGTTAATATTGTATGGGGAGGAAGGGGAGGGGTAAACATAACAGACAGACACAAGGACAACAGAGACACGGGAGGAGGCAGCGGAAGTGGCCTACGGGGGAGAGATATATGGAGGTGAGGAAGGTTTAGTACACATCCCTCCTAGTTGACATACATGGAGGAGGAGGAGGAAGGAGGTATGCTGAGGAGGAAGAAGGAGGTATGCTGAGGAGGAGGAAGGAGGTATGCTGAGGAGGAAGAAGGAGGTATGCTGAGGAGGAAGAAGGAGGTATGCTGAGGAGGAGGAAGGAGGTATGCTGAGGAGGAGGAAGGAGGTATGCTGAGGAGGAGGAAGGAGGTATGCTGAGGAGGAGGAAGGAGGTATGCTGAGGAGGAAGAAGGAGGTATGCTGAGAAGGAAGAAGGAGGTATGCTGAGGAGGAAGAAGGAGGTATGCTGAGGAGGAGGAAGGAGGTATGCTGAGGAGGAAGAAGGAGGTATGCTGAGGAGGAAGAAGGAGGTATGCTGAGGAGGAGGAAGGAGGTATGCTGAGGAGGAGGAAGGAGGTATGCTGAGGAGGAGGAAGGAGGTATGCTGAGGAGGAAGAAGGAGGTATGCTGAGGAGGAAGAAGGAGGTGTGCTGAGAAGGAAGAAGGGAGGGAGGTAGGCAGAAGTGTGGAGGAGGAGGAGGAGGGAGAGGAGGTCGGCGTGTTCTATGAAGAAGAGAAGAAGTATACTAAAAGAAGAAAGATGTGCAATAAGATAAAAGTGAAGGGAGATAATGAGGTAATCACTCATTCATCCCACGAGAGAGAGAGAGAGAGAGAGAGAGAGAGAGAGAGAGAGAGAGAGAGAGAGAGAGAGAGGGGTGGGGGGAGATACTGACAGTCAAATACAACTAAGATTGATACCCAGACTCTCTCTCTCTCACACACACACACACACACACACCTGACACATACCTGACCACACAACCAAGACACAATGGAACCCTGAAATATTCTCCAAACTGGTGTCTCGTTAATCAGGTGTAGGAGGGTGACACGGGGAGTGACGTAGGGAGGGAGGGAAGGGGGGGGGTGTGAGGGAGGAAGGGAAGGGGGTGTGAGGGAGGGAGGGGAATACGCAGCTGTTGTGGAAGAGGTTGGTTGTCGCACCGCCACTGAGGAAGGAATTTGTTCAAGGTGTAGAAGTTGCTGCCACTAAACACCACAACTAAACCCATAGTTAGCCAGCTATGAGTGTGTTGGTCCATAAGACAGGGGGCGATGTTGTAACGAAAAACAAAATAATGAAATCTATTTTACAATGCCGAACGAATCACCAACACTACTACGTAATTTTGCATCAGAATCGCGCCAAGGCAGTCAGTCATCTGTCGAAGGACGGGAAGTAATGCTGGTATATCAGTCCCTGTAATGTGAGGCTGGGGCTAGTGATGGCGCCCTGGGATGAGGAACACAGCTGGGGGTTTATCAGTGGTAGTCGCAGAAGGAGGGAGAAAGGTAGAGGAGGAGGGACGAACGGATAGACGGTGAAAAGGAAGGAGCTAGAGAGGGGTAAGGAAGGAAGGAGGGGAACTGATGGTAGACAGGGAGAGAAGGAATGAGTTAGGGAGGTAGGTAGAGCTGTGAGAAGAAGATTGGAAGGTACATAGAGAAATAGGAAAGAAAATACATACATTAGTAGCAAATGAAAAAAGTTAGGGAGGATAGGGTGTAAGAAAGGTAGATATTGGTGAGAACGGAAGGAGATAGGGAGGGAAAGAGGTGTCCCTGGGGGCACTCTGGTGATTGGTGCTTGGTGCCGCGTCACTTCCCGGAGGAGGCGGTGAAGGGGAGGTGCTCACTGCTGTATCGTGGAGGCTGAATCGTCGGGGGGTGCAAATCTGGCCCTGGCCGAGTCAAGCGTCGCCTCCCCACACCCCTAATTGTCTCTCCTTCATGTTAGTGTTGTTCCTTACTTATATCCTGTGTGTGTGTGGGGGTGTGTGTGTGTGTGTGTGTACAGCAGCTGCGCCCGTGCTACAGTACCATATGGTCCGCCTCTCACCTCCACTTAACGAACAACAATTATGACTCCTCAGATTATCCTACACGTCTCATAATGTTCTTTGACACCTTCCCTCCCTCCCTCCCTCCAGGATGTATAAGAAAGGAAGGGATGGATGATAGGAGGCTGTGTGAAGGAGAAAGACAGGCCAAAGATGTATGACGGACGGAGAGTGTTGTGGATGTTGTAATGTTTGTGCTGGGGGGGGTGTTGTAGTGTTTGTGCTGGGGTGTTGTGGTGTATGTGTTAAGGATGTTGTAGTGTTTGTGGTAAGGATGGTGTAATGTGTGTTGGGGGAAACGACACAACAGTGAATACCGACGACACATTGATCTTCTAAGGGGCGAGGGTAATGGGTGACTCAGGTGGCTATGGAGAATAATTCATGGTTTATGGGCCAGCTATGGAAGGTGATCCCCCTGACGGTTCGAGCCAGACCTGTATACGGCTAATGTAAGGAGGTTGTACAAGAGAGAGAGAGAGTTAGTTAGTTAGTTAGTTAGTTCTAAGACAAGCCTCCCCGTACCATCCTCTTATCAACATGTTCTCTACAACCACGTGAGGTCAATCCTGCCTGAAGAAAAAAAATAATTCTAAAAACTCTCTCTCTCTCTCTCTCTCTCTCTCTCTCTCTCTCTCTCTCTCTCTCTCTCTCAGTACAATAAACACAGACAGAACAACAAACAGACACAATGTTATTCCTGGTAATTTGAGATTCCGACTTGGTGGCTGTATAAAGACCTTTAGCCGAGGACTCACTTAACCAACCACCATGAGCAACCAGTATCAGTCACCATCAACCACTATTAACCACCCCAAACAACTACCATCACCAACAACACTGGTTTAGGTTATGGTTGGGTTGGGTTGGGTTGGGTTGGGTTGGGTTGGGTTAGGTTGGGTTTGGTTGGGTTGGGTTAGGTTGGTTAGGTTAGGTTAGGTTGGGTTAGGTTTGGTTAGGTTGGGTTGGGTTGGGTTGGGTTAGGTTAGGTTGGGTTAGGTTATAAGTAACGCCTCAACGATATCGAACACACTACAACTGTTGTGTCTTGTCTCTGTAGCATCGCTGTGTTTTACCTTAATATCGTCTCTGTCTACACTAACGGATAAAGGTCGCCATTCGACTTTGATATTTGAGAACAGGAACAAGCGGTGCCACCCTCCTTAGTCGTCAGGAACAAGCGGTGCCACCCTCCTTAGTCGTCAGGAACAAGCGGTGCCACCCTCCTTAGTCGTCAGGAACAAGCGGTACCACCCTTCTTAGTCGTTAGGAACAAGCGGTGCCACCCTCATTAGTCGTCAGGAACAAGCGGTGCCACCCTCCTTAGTCGTCAGGAACAAGCGGTGCCACCCTCCTTAGTCGTCAGGAACAAGCGGTGCCACCCTCCTTAGTCGTCAGGAACAAGCGGTGCCACCCTCCTTAGTCGTCAGGAACAAGCGGTGCCACCCTCTTTAGTCGTCAGGAACAAGCGGTGCCACCCTCTTTAGTCGTCAGGAACAAGCGTGCCTCCCTCTTTAGTCGTCAGGAACAAGCGGTGCCACCCTCTTTAGTCGTCAGGAACAAGCGGTGCCACCCTCCTTAGTCGTCAGGAACAAACGGTGCCACCCTCCTTAGTCGTCAGGAACAAGCGGTGCCACCCTCCTTAGTCGCCAAGAACAAGCGGTGCCACCCTCCTTAGTCGTCAGGAACAAGCGGTGCCACCCTCCTTAGTCGTCAGGAACAAGCGGTGCCACCCTCCTTAGTCGTCAGGAACAAGCGGTGCCACCCTCCTTAGTCGTCAGGAACAAGCGGTGCCACCCTCCTTAGTCGTCAGGAACAAGCGGTGCCACCCTCCTTAGTCGTCAGGAACAAGCGGTGCCACCCTCCTTAGTCGTCAGGAACAAGCGGTGCCACCCTCCTTAGTCGTCAGGAACAAGCGGTGCCACCCTCCTTAGTCGTCAGGAACAAGCGGTGCCACCCTCCTTAGTCGCCAGGAACAAGCTGTGCCACCCTCCTTAGTCGTCAGGAACAAGCGGTGCCACCCTCCTTAGATCGTCAGGAACAAGCGGTGCCACCCTCCTTAGTCGTTAGGAACAAGCGGTGCCACCCTCCTTAGTCGCCAAGAACAAGCGGTGCCACCCTCCTTAGTCGTCAGGAACAAGCGGTGCCACCCTCCTTAGTCGTCAGGAACAAGCGGTGCCACCCTCCTTAGTCGTCAGGAACAAGCGGTGCCACCCTCCTTAGTCGTCAGGAACAAGCGGTGCCACCCTCCTTAGTCGTCAGGAACAAGCGGTGCCACCCTCCTTAGTCGTCAGGAACAAGCGGTGCCACCCTCCTTAGTCGTCCATCTATACACAGGACCTAACCAACCCTATACCAAGTCGCTGTGTTCATTTTAGAATTCATGGGAACACTCTGTGACGATACTCTTTCCAGCGAGTGTATCTTTCCTGTTTCATAAAAAGGGTAGAACTTAAGGCCGAAAAAACACACCTCCACCGCCCACCCACCCGCCCGCCCACGTAACCTGATCTAAATTATTTTTACTTCCCCTGACTTAAGCTAATCTAATTTAACCAAACTTAACCTAAGCTAACTAAATCTACTAACTTAACCAACTTAATTCAACCCAAGCTAACTTACCTGTAACATGAACTGGCTTAACGTAATGTATAGTCAAATTTAACTTTATCTCCCCAACTTAACCTGGTCTTAACCTTACTTAAGTTTCTCCTAACTTAACCAACCTAACTTGACCCAGCATATTATGTACTGTACCTGTAGATGTTGCTGTATCTGCATCTGTACCTGTATCTTTATGAATTAACAAACTGCTGGAGACTACAGTAATTATGCCCTGACGTAACTATATTGAAATTCTCTCGACCAATCACAAGCCAGGTAAAGGGTAAAAAAGCA
Source organism: Homarus gammarus (assembly GCA_958450375.1). Classification (NCBI taxonomy): domain Eukaryota; kingdom Metazoa; phylum Arthropoda; class Malacostraca; order Decapoda; family Nephropidae; genus Homarus; species Homarus gammarus. Next base: position 4,818,745 of record CAUDMG010003960.1, read on the forward strand.
AAAATCATCCGACTATGACCATATGTTAATGAGCACTAGATGACGTCACCAATAGACTTCACATCAAACCTTAAGTCAATCGCGTGAGTAAAATTCCGAAGAAATTAGTCAGAACCTCCTTTAGACGGACGGACGGATAGGTGGATGGAGACGACTACTGTGACTCGAGTAATTTAATCTGTTTGTGGTTAAGAAGCAAGTCATCTTTGTAGCCGGGATGACCCCCTTCCTACACCACCAGGGTGTTTTAGTGTCGAGTGATGGGAGTAGTTTGTTTGTACATTTTTATGACAGCCTTTAAAGTGGTCGTTGGTGTGTGTAGTGTTACTAGCCTCCGTCTGTCTGTCTGTTTGTGCGTCTGTCGTCACCCAGGAGCCAGGGGGGGGGGGGAGTGGGATTAGGAGGATGGAGGGGGAGGGAAGAGGGTAGGTGAGGAAAGGAGGTGTGAAGTGGGTGGGGAGATAAGGAGGGTAGGCGGACAGGAGTGGGGTTGGGGTGGGGTGAGGAAGGAGAGGAGAGGGGACGAAATGATAAGGGGGTGGAGAGAGAGAAAGGAGAAGAGGAGGGGCAAGAGACGAGGTAGACGGGGGGAAAAGGAGGCGGATGAAGCGGAAAATTTATACCTCCCCCCCAAAAAAGGAAAGAGAGTGGGGGATTGATTAAAAAATTACCAGTATTTAACGTGTACTATATTCATGGCTTTCTTATTTCAAATCAGTACCTCATCTACTGTGATAAGAAACAAATTATACTTCCCTGTCTGTCTGTATGTGTATCAGTTTGTCTGTCTGTTTGTCTGTCTGTCTGTCCCCTCTATGGTCCACGTCTTTTGGGGGTTTGGGGAATCTTATGTGCCATCCTCCCGGGTAACTAACTCATGGTAACGCAGCATCACCTTCGGATATCTATAATTCCACATGACGACGTATGTAAGTGATCATGAGAACTTGCTGTCACACATTCATCATGACCTCGTTATACAGCGATCATAGTTATTCATTTCCGGCAGCTTCTCGTCTGTTATGTATGTATGTATTTATGTATGTATCAATATGTATGTGAGTATAAATGTATATATCCATGTAAACACAGTCATTTTTTTTATTCGAGAACCTTAACTATATTTTAGGACGTGCAATAAACGGAAACCTAAAAATCATTAGTAATAAAGTCTGAAGCATAACCAAACGTAAGGCGCTCTCGGGTGAATTATCAGGTGATCACTGCCCGTCTACCTCATCCGGACCAGGTAATGAATCAAATTATATCATTGTTATCCCAGGCTACTATGTGCACCTCATGTCTCACCGAGAAACTTAAAGGCTTCGGATTCACGTTCAGATACTCTCGGGGTTCACACCTCACGGAAATAATGGATTGACAACGCTAGGTGTACTGGTCGGAAATGTCCCCCAACTGTATGTTTATATTCAGGAACGAAGAGCTGGTATATATGCAGTATATGTTTATACTTTTATCGGCAGTATAATACGATGTTACGTGCAATAAGAGGCTGTAAACCTGTTGACTGGCACCCGACGCGGCCAAGATAGTTTTGACAGTAGCCCACAATGACTCGGTGGTGAGGTGAGGGCCTGGCAGTGAGCCACACACTGAGCAACACTCTTGTAAATCTTAACTACATAGTAAACGTTTACTATTCATTCCCAACTGCCCTAACTCAACGAACTTAACTGAACCTTGTTTAAATTAGTTAAGTCTAATTTAAACCAATTTAACCTACAATAATATACCCAAATCTATTTCAACTATACCCTAAGTTAACCTAATTTCACCATACCCGAACTTAACCGTAACCTAATTTAACCTAACGTAACCTGACTTACACTAATTTAACTTAACTTTACCCAACACATTCGTATTCGTCAACTACAGAATAGCAGAAATCATTGTTAACTCTATATCTAATTACGATACACTTCACAAACATTGTACTGTTCTTTCTTCTATAACTGATGATGTTAATCCCGCAGGTGTGGTGTCGTCGCCAGTGTCCTCTACGCCGTTGTCTTTCACCTGTCTCATTGATACACATCTGATGGACGCCCGGGCAGGTGTGGCTAACGTATCCTGCACGACATCTGTGACCTGGTGAGTTTATATTGGTAGTACATCACCTGTGTGGCTTGTGAACGGTGGCGCGTGTGGTAGTGTGTTATCAGGTTCCGTGTACTGTGAGGGACCCTGAGCCACCGGACACAGTTTTGGACAAGGTGAGATTTGGTTTTGTGTCCCGTGATGAAGGGTGGAGTCCTTGGGCCGTAACGAGGTGTGGAGTTATGGGTGTGAGGTGGAGCAGTCAGAGCCTTCCATCGTGGGACCTGGTAAAGGTGTAAGTATACTTGTATGTCTGTGAGTCGTGATGATGATGCGTGCTAAGTGTCAGATGGATGCCTTCAGAAATGTAATGAGTCGTGTTAACAAGTCTCTCTCTCTCTCTCTCTCTCTCTCTCTCTCTCTCTCTCTCTCTCTCTCTCTCACCTGTTAACTTTACGGTCCTGATACCGGCCTCAGGGGTTACATCAGAGACTTAAAGGTGAAACGATATTGATAATAAACCCCTACTGAGTACTGAAGAAATTAATAGTGTGTTTTATGGACCTAAAATTGTGAGTGTCATGATTAAATGTGATTCTTTAAGGTGACCCCTGGGGGAAAAATTGACCAGGATTGGGGAGATATGAATGTGCTTCTCTCGAGTCTCAACCCAGGTCAATTTTTGTTATATTATTGAGGTATCTCCTTAATGATCTACAGTTGACATTAGTTATTTATTAGTCCCATAAACATATTACTGATGTCTTCTGTGCTCCCATGCTCTCGAAATCAGCATCGTGTCAACTCTAAGACACTGGCGTGGGACGGTCTAAGTGTCAGAGGGAGGACCCCGACAAAGAGTGTGTCGTGGCCAGAAACATTACCTACAGGGACTCTAGCATTACCCAGCCTCCTCACTCACCCCCAGTGACAGACGAAGACATACCGTGTACTGTCAGCCGTGCCCGAGGTGTGTCACTCCACCAACCTACCCCTGCATCTCCCCTTACAGCACAATTTCAGCATCTGTTTAGTTTTTCGTGTACCATTGCCTCACAGGATAGGCACTAAGAGATGGTGGCTCCACATCAGTTATTTCCACATCTCTCAGTCTATCCTTATCCATCAGTCTAACTCTCTGTCTATCAGTCTATCTCTATCTATCAGACTATCTAGGTGTTGTCATCTTTGCTCTTCTTTACTTGTGTTTGAGTATGTAACGACAGATGCAGGGACATGAAGGAAGAGGAGAGGCGGTATGTGGATGTGAAGCAAGGCATTTGTAGACAGTGACCGGGAAAAGCTGAACGTAGAGGAAATATCTCTCATCCTTGCTCACATCCTCCTCACCGCCTCGTAGGATACTCACCAAGGATCACACCATCACGTATCTCAGTGCTACATGATGTTGTTGAGGTGAGAGGGCATCGAATCCGCGAGCAATAGATTACCAGCCGAGTAAGATAACCATTCTGCCAGGTAACCTAAGAAAGCACACACGTACAAACCTCGACAAACAGCGCCAAAATCACTGTGAAATTATCCATACGGGGTTTTGTTTATGCCTCAGCTGATTATATAGCCTGGGGTAATAACTGCTGTGCCACTTCATTGCACATGTTAAGCCTGGTAAAGAGGCTCACCACTTAATGTAATTTGAATTGGTAATTGCGTACCCGTAAGCTGTCCTCGGCTGCGGGCCATTAACACACGCTCTACTGTACTCCACGCTGGTGCTGGGGGGGGGGGGGGGGGGGGGGGGTGTTAATATTTGTGTGTTTAGATATTATTTATTAAAACTATTCAGTAAGGTTCTCATAGAGGAAAATTTTGTTTTTATTTTTAGTGTATTTAATGTTGATTTTAATTTCTATTTTTGTTTTATTTTCAAAATGGGTGTCGGATTTTTTTTTATTGCAACTGTTGTGTTTATTGTGGTATTTCAACACACACACACACGGCTGTCAGGACGGTAACACCGAGACCCCGCGAGTATGTGTTAACCAATAGTCGAACTCCCGGTATATCCCCGAAAGGCCCGTACGTTGACATACTTACACGGCCTCTCAGGTATACCAGTCCACTATGTATGGAAATGACATGACACAAAGAGGGAGCAGTGTTTTCCCGCCAAATTTCAGGAATATCTGTCAACCCTATTTAAGAGTTGACTTCGAGGTGACGCTGCATAAGGTTCCATTAATATATTGCCAATTCCTTTTAAGATATAATAATTATAATAATAATAATAATGATAATAATAATAATAATAATGATAATAATAATAATAATAATAATAATAATAATAATAATAATAATAACAACTTACAACTACTAACACAACAACAAGACCAACACTAATAATAACATTTACGAAGACTTATAACATCAGGGTCACACATTACAGATTTGTCGGCCCATAAATCCGGGTTGTGATCACCTGATAACACCTGCTGTCTTTGAGCGGAAGTCTGCCGTATAGTAACCCGTAATTAGTTTAATTGGCCCTACCATAACATCAGTCAGTGGGGGGAGAGGAGATGAGAGGAGGTTGGTACAGGAGAGGGGACTGGGAGAGGAGTAGGGGAGAGAGGGGACTGGGATGATGGTAGGGGACTGGGATGATGGTAGGGGAGACTGGGAAGATGGTAGGGGAGAGAGGGGCTAGAAGGCATTAACCAGGAGGGGAGTAGAGTACCGCCAGATGATGAGGGTGAGGACCGGGGGAAGAGGTGGTACGAGGAATTGTATTTGTGTCTCAGGACAAAATCCCAACACTGGAAAAAAAATTCCATACCTAACCTAACCTAACCCTATGGCCTATACTGAAACTGAAGGTGATAACATTGAACCAAACATAACATAATTTAACCTAAACAAACTTCACCTGATCTGTATTTGATTACCATAAACTTGTCTCCCACCTTAGAGTTACACGAGACTGTGGCGGCTTTGTGTTAAGTAGGGAGAGTATTATCTCTTAGTGTAGTGATATAGAGTGAGGAGAAGGTAGAGGGTGAGAAGAGGGGCGAAGATGAGGAGGAGGAGGGTCGAAGATGAAGATGAGGGGTGAGAGAAGGAAGAGGGTGAGAAGAGGAGGAAGAGGGGCGAAGATGAAGATGAGGGGTGAGAGAAGGGGGAGGGTGAGAAGAGGAGGAAGAGGGGCTAAGATGAAGATGAGGAGTGAGAGAAGGAGGAGAATGAGAAGAGGAGGAACAGGGGATAAGAAATTGCCAAAGACGCGAATCACTTCTGAGAGACGGCTGAGTAGAGAGAACTTGTGCTGAGTTTCAAGGCAATCCAGTGTATCATCCTTGTGAAAAAATTGTTGGCGGATGGATGGGTGGATGGTTTTTCGGACGGGTGAACAGAGAGACGGATGGATGAAAGGACGGGTATAAGGACAGACTGGCAGACGGAAAGTGTAAACCCAAATATTGTATGAGACAGGAGGGACGTTAGGCATTTTTAGGTCCTGATTTCTTATACCGTTAGCCTGCCTCCCCCTCCATCAGCCTTCTCCTCCCATCACCCCACCACCACCACAGCCCCCCACTACCACCACAGCCCCCCACTACCACCCACCACCACAGCACCCCCACTACCACCCACCACCACAGCACCCCCACTACCACCCACCACCACAGCACCCCCACTATCACCCACCACCACAGCACCCCCACTACCACCCACCACCCCCACTACCACCCACCACCACAGCCCCCCACTACCACAGCCCCCCACTACCACCCACCACCACAGCCCCCCCACTACCACCCACTACCACCCACCACCACTACCACCCACCACCACTACCACCCACCACCACAGCCCCCCCCCACTACCACCCACCACCACAGCCCCCCCACTACCACCCACCACCACAGCCCCCCCCACTACCACCCACCACCACAGCACCCCCACTACCACCCACCACCACAGCACCCCCACTACCACCCACCATCACAGCCCCCCCCCCCCCCCCCCCATTCCTATAACACCTGGACTTTCCATCAATCAGGTGATGGTGGCCGGGGGAGGTAAAGGAGAGGGAGGGCGACATGGGGACAAGTGTCGACGCTCGTGGTAGGCGAAGGAGGGGGATGGGGAATAACAAAAGGAGGGAGACTGGTGTGTGTGTGTGTGTGTGTGTGTTCGCTACCCTGTCTGCTCTCTCTCCTCTAAGGTCAGTTAACTGCTTGAAGGTCATCGTATTCTTGTATCGCCTCGAGACTCTCTACCAATAAACTTCCAGTACATGAAGTTAATCTTACCTCTGAGTACCTTAACATACAACATATGCGTCTTAAATATGTTGAAAGTCGTCCTCGATGCCAGAGAGTCGATGTTCCTCTGTTATGCACAAAAGCGTGACAAGATCAGAGGTAAAACTCGGAGCAAATCGTGTCGTGTTGTAGAGTATGAAGAGTTGTTTGTCTTGCCATGAAGTCTGTCAAGTTTGTGTGTTAAGGACATCAGTTATATGCGTTCTCGCTTCACAAGTTACAGGGAAACGTGCAATTTCCTCCTAACAACTAGACTGTGATCTCCAGTTCAATTTGTTGGTGCCAGGCTATGAGCTGAGACCTAGCTATCCTAACCCAATTCAACCTAATCTTACCTAACTTAACTTAATAAGGTCTAATTAAATCCAACCTAACTCTACCCTATCCTAATAACCTAACATAAATAACCTCAGTCTAACCCAACCTTAACCCGCCATACTCATACGCTACGTTAGGTTGGGCTACAGGTCGTTAACAATAGACGGGAGACAAGCGTGTACACAAGGCTTACAAGGGAACTATTTCCCAGGACATTGAAGGATGAGGAGAAGGTGAGGACGGTCACACGCGAGGTCAGAGGTCAGCTACGGGAGGTTGGGCTGTTTATCTAATAAAGAAAAAGGTTAATTTAGGCTAACAGGTATGCTGCCCTGATCATTAAGAGGTCAGGTGTGGGTTGTAAGATGTGATGGTCGGAGGCGTTGTGTGTGACGGGAGTAAACACTGAAGTAATAAAGTAATATACTATATACTTAATAGGGGGAGGATGACCAAGAGAACAGTGAAGGGAGAGTAAATAGGTGAATTGTCTCAGACTCAACTCTGTCACGTAGGTATGTAGAGACAGTCTCCCCAGATGTGAGAGACTGGAAACAATACTCCACACACGGACGACGACTCATCCCTGTGTATAGTTGAAGTAGTTGGTCAGATTTAGAAGTTGAAGTAATGCCAAATATATTTATGGTGTACAGAGACGGAATTCAAAAACCGTCAAAGGAGATGTGGAGAGTCATAAGGCTTTATAGACAGAGAAATAATAAGAAATTGAGTCATACTAGCATTGAATTACACGAGGCTACGTCCACCCCCGCTGGGAAATCTTTACCCAGACTAGAATGTAAGAATGTGGTTGGGTGGGATGAGGTCGAGCAAGTGAAGATGAAGTGTTTGAAAGAGATTAAACGAATCCCATTGTTGTGTTTATGACGAAGTGTTGATCAGTGGGTTACAGGAACTTTTGTAACTAGTGTACGTTAAGGTACTACCACTACAACGTGTATTTCAGTCTTCAGTATAGGATTTCGATACATTTTTATTTAATTTTTTTTAAGGCATCGTCTTTATAATCCTGTCACCACATGGGAAGAATCTCAGTAATATGTCAGTATCTCGGTAAACTTTCTGGATATAACGAAGATTTATGAGTGTCGTTACATATTCAGTCACTTGGTGGTGGATGTAAACAAACCACAGCCATTCTGGTAATAATCTCTCAGTATATAGATAATTTTTAAATCAGTGTTATGGCATTATTCTCTCTTGTCTATTATCGTTTACTTCTCTTCTCTTGTCTGGGGTGAGACAGAGGGGAGGTTGATGTGAGACGAGCACCAGTGAGCGACAGGAAATGACTACAAGCAAGAAAGGGGAATAACCCTATTTGCTCACCTCCACACCGCACATATACGCAGTGTGAAAAGCGATTATTCACGTGGGGATAGAAAGGTCAGCCGTTACATGATGTATGGGAGTTCATGAATAATAAATAATGTACTGGCTAATAATTCCCTGAACGAATTTTCATTTACTGTTATTCTGATGGTGATTTGCATATTAGAAATTACGATTTAATTTTTTATTTTTTATTTTTATTTTTTTCTACCATGCTATATTATGTGGGTGGGTGGATACATCCCGTGTGTGAGTTGGTACAGGAGTTTAAGGTGTCGTTATTAACCTATTCTGTTATTCCTTTGTCTCCTCTTCTCTCCCTCCTCTTCTATCCCTACTCCCCACCTCCACTTCTCTTTCCTTTACACCTCTTCTCCTCTCCCCTCCACCTCCCGTTCTTTTCCTTCTTTCCACCTCTTCTACCCATCCACTTCAATTCTCACAGTCTTTTCATTGCATTTTCTGCCTTTCTACTCCCCACACTCACGCTTATCAAGCTTTCAAACTTTACAGCTTTCGCACTTCCACTCAGCACCCACTATGGTGAGGGTAGATCGTGGGTAAGTAAAGCATGTTGTGGGCAGGTAGGGTAGGTAGGGCAGGTCTGGGGTAGGTCGTGGGTAAGACAAGCTGTAGGTAGAGTAAGGAAGATCGTGACTATGGTAGGCCGGATACGCCCCTCTCCCGCACCTTAACTTAATGTAAGCCTCACAGCACCATGTACAGTACGTCATACCTCTCTCTCTCTCTCTCTCTCTCACGATTTCGGCTCATTAAGAAATCGACGATAAGTATTGCTTTCTTACACACACACACACGCACGCACGCACACACACACACACACACACACACACAGGCATCATCTGGAGACGTGATGGATGATACACGTCTTCAGTTTCCCAGTCGTACTTATTTTTTCTCAGTTTGTGATGGTAGGAATCTCTGTGTATCCATGACGTCACTTGAGTAGCCATGACGTCACGTGAGTATCCATTACGTCACGCGAGTTTCTGTATTGTCTGATTCACAGTTAGAAAGGAAATTTATCGTAAGTGTCTTTGGGAATCCATTTGGTGTCAGACTGATATATTCTCGTATATATAATTAGAAGCAGTTTTTAACGTACGTGCCTTTGAGAATCTGTCTTTGTGTCTTAGGCTTAATGAGATTGTTAGATACACTCCCACATACCCAATTAGCGTGAAATTTAAATGAGTGTTTGGAAATCCATCTTCGTCGTTACTCAAGTGAGCCAGTTAGTGAGTTAGTTAAGAGGCCACAAAAATTTCCTTAACGGTTAACTTATCTTGTGAATTTTTATATCCTTTTAAGTCGTAAATGAATACAACAGTTCCCACTACTCTATTTTAGGCGGAAATTTATCGCACGAGGCTTGAAGAGTTTATCTTTGCGTCGTTATTGAAGTGAGACAACTGGATACATTCTCACAGCCTCAGTTAAGGAGAAAATTTTACGTAAGAGCGTTTGAAAATCCAGGACCTCCGTGAAGGATGTTGATGGGGAGGAGGAGGAGGAGGAAGGAACACCTCAAGAAGTAACATAAATCAAGTCGGCGCCGTAAATTCCTCTGGCTAAACGGATCCCGTGACAAGCCATCAATATGTCGCTCCTTACTCCCCCCAAGCGGCCAGCCTAGCTTCTTGGGCCGCTACAATGGCCTGAGTAATGTATTTCCTCCTCCTCCCCCCCCCCCCCCCCGGAGGAGTAAAATCTATCTTAGAGGTCATCTGTCAAAAAGCGGGATTTACCACGACAGCGAAGACGTGACGCCAAGCCCTCCGCGACACCCATATGACGTTCTGTCACTTCCCCGAATCGTTGGCCATGTCTCACGTATTTTTATTTCCTTTATTCCTCCGCCTTATCTATGTTCTCTTTTCATTTGGGGGTTATCTTTAGCCCGCCATCAGGGTAGTTAAGCGGCCCTCCCAAGAACTCTCCCGAGCCGTCAATTTGCATATAGATTGATCGTTGACCTGTCAGAGAGAACATAAATTTTAGTTCATTAAAGCGAGAGTATGTGCAGGTATTAAAAGACAGGGGGTGGGCGAGTGGGGGGGGGGGGAACCTTGGTTCACACGCTGGGCCAAGGGGGGAGTGGAGAGATAAGAGAGGAGAGGAAGAGAAAGAAGTGGAGAAAGAAGACAATAAGAGCGTGGAGGAGGGATATACTGTAGTGTGTGTGCGTGAGTGTCTCGTGTATGTATGTATGTTCCTTATGCATTAACACAGTTTTGAAGACAGTTAATATTTGGTAAGCAGGTGCACGCGGTCTCTAAGGAATGATGGAGCACACTCTCCCGTCCCTCCACCCGGGCAAAACCGGGTAACTTATCTAATTATTTGTAAACACGAATATTTGATGTTATGTGTTGATGAACTCATTACTACTAGGTTTGAGCTAGGTTTGAGCCTGATGTGTGGATTCGCATCTAAAACAAATAATAATATTACAGCCTTGTTGACGTTATAGGTCATTAAGAATTAACAAATTCACGAGCGTTTTGTATAATAAGCAAATTTTGGTGTAAAGTTGATCATAAGAGTCCCATCAAAACTGAAATTTAACTGTGATTCTCCCCATTAATATTTCAAATATTTTTATATGTTCTTTAATGAATATCGTAGTGATATAAATTTTCTTCAAGGTTCCCCAGTGTTGATTTGGGTTGAATTTCTTTTAAAGACGCTAGACACTGTTAAAACTTTTAGAGAAAAAAAAATTACCTGCTATACAAAACACTAACGTAACCCGTGGCCCAGTTTACCTGAAATGAGAACTGATTGTCAGCTTATTATTTGTCTTCTCTTGTATTTCCATGGAATTGTCTGTCTGTCTGCCTGTTTCTCTTCCTGTCCGCCTGGTTCTCTTCCTGTCCGCCTGCCTGTCTGCCTGTTTTTCTTCCTGTCCGTCTGCCTGTCTCTGCTTAATTTCACGTTGCCACTTACAACACAGAAACCAATGAAGTTGTTTTTTATAGATCTCAACATAAGTTTACAAGATGGTGGAATAATTGTTCATATTAAATAACTTTGAATTAATTAAGAAATAAGAGCTAGGAGGACACTGTATCCGACTCCTTCCCTGACTCACTCACTGGTTCACTGACCGGTAAAGAAAAACTTTGTTATTATATTCTGGTGTTTTAAGACCTACCACATCCACCTAATATGCTCATCGTAACGTGAATTAAGTGTAAGTAATCTCAACTTAGCTCTGTCAGTACCTCACTATGTCACTTGACCCCTGACGGAGAATGACACTCGCTGACAGAAAAAAGATGGCTGTTTTATTTTGACATTGTATAAGTTTCCCTTTATTTGTAAATAATAATATTATTATTATTATTATTATTATTATTATTATTATTATTATAATAAGTAGTACTGTTGTTACTATAATAATGATTATTATTACGTTATTATTATTATTATTATTATTATTATTATTATTATTATTATTATTATCATAATTATTATTATTTATAGTCTTATTATTTTATTATCATAATTGTTATTATTACTATACTGTCATTATTATTATTATTATTATTATTATTATTATTATTATTATTATCTTATTATTATTATTATTACTATTATAAATATTATATTATTATTCTAAATATTATTATTATTATTTTACAACAGCATCAAACTTCTCAACTACCACTTGTAAAAAGCTGTTAGTCTTAGTCATCATAAACATTGATTTTCTTCCCAGACCTGCCAAGGTGGTGACCTTTGACCTCCTGTAATATGTTACTGATGTGTGTTCGACAGGGAGGAATTTATGACCTAACCTACATATTTCGGGGAGAAGAGACATGAAAGAGGAACACACATACACGTACTAACAGAAAGAGAAACCTACCAGGATAATAAAAATAATAATATTAATAATGCTACTACTACTAATAATAATAATGAGGTAGTTTACACACAAAACACGGGAAATAACGGTAGTGTGTACAATATATTTTTCCTAACTGCAAATTATCTTACGTTATTTTTTCCTTCTCACTTTTTTCCCATAATTGTAACATATCTTTAGAATTTTCCACAAACAGGAATGATAACGTTTTATATATTTTCCGCTAATTGGTGTTGAGGAATTTTTCTTTTGACGTAAGAGTCTCAATGACATTTTGATAGGTGGAGTTTTTTCTCCGGATTATGAAACATCCGTAAGCGATTTTCACTAATAAGAAAAGTGACCAAACTTTCTTCAGAATGCTAAACTGCCGTAAACGTTTTAATTACTAAAAGAAAATTGCTGTAAGCGTATTTTTTATTTTTAACATATAGAAAAACAACAAACGTTTTCTTAGTGACTAGTTCATCAGGAACAATCTTGTAACCTCACCTTCGGCCCGTGTAGGTGAGGTGCCCTGCTACACGTGTGAGCCCCCGACTGTGACGCCACACCACCATCACACATGCTCCTGGAGAGTTGTAGTTTCCTGCGAACCCTCACCCCATGCTCTGTGTGTGTGTGTGTGTTAGGGGAAGCTCAACGCTACCACTCCCTCGCCCTCGTACCAGACCAACTCGTTAAAAGACTCACCAATTAATATTATTTCCTCGAGAATTTAGTCAGTGTATTTGGACACTACTTCCTCACTAAGAGGATGAATGCATCGCCTCTAGTCACATTCAACGTTAATCTGACCTCATCTTTGTGTTATGGCTTTAGTGAACTAGTCAGATTTCTTCCCTATGCATCCTGGTGTTGGGATGTTTTTGTGTTCGTGTCTCTGAGAATCCAACTTAGTGTCGTAGTTTAAGTGAGTCAGTTCAGTATCTTCTCAACATCTGGTCGGGAAGGATTTTTAACCTACAAACTTTTGAGAATGCCAGACTTGATCTTCTACTAACACGGACGGACGAACGGACGGACGGGGAATAAAAAGAGAACTGGTATTAGCGACACAGTAAATATGAGGAAGGTTACGTTGTAGGAATCCAGGTGTGGGGAGATAATTAGAGAGATGACCTCACAACCCCGCTACCTCCACGTCTGTGATGGGCGTGGTCCGTAGAGCCACTGCTCCATTATCAAGAACATCTCTCTCACTCTCTCTCTCTCTCTCTCTCTCTCTCTCTCTCTCTCTCTCGAAAGAGCACGTGGATCCGGGTACTGGGGGAGGGAGGGAGGAGTTGTGGAAGGTCAAGTAGGGGGAGGACCAGTTGTTTACGTCACTGTTGACTCCATTGTCTACTACTGACCTTGTTTGAGATTAACAGATAATTTAGTGTGTGTGTGTGTGTGTGTGTTTCACTTTCAGACATCTTGTATAAAAGGACTACAAAGCTGACCATCAGTGAAACTGCACACCCATAAGACAACACCCAAAGACAGTCACAAAATCTTGGCATCATTTGTGCCGTAGTCAGGATCACAGCAGGAGGTCAGAGCGGCATCCCAAGAACCTAACCTTAACCTGTCACTAAAACAACCATCTTCACCTTCGCCAATCATCTACGACACGAAAACCCAATAATACCAGAGGACTGACACGAAATGACGAGTAGATAGATAGATAGATATATATGTAATCGGTATAATCGGAGACTTTAACAATTTATTTCTGTTGTGGTCTTCAATGCTGTACGTTACATTATCTTCTCTCGACCGTCCTTAAATCTCAGGGGGTCACTAAAATGAAATAACTATAAAAAATTTATGTAGATATATTAAGTTCCTTTAACCAGAACATTACTAAATGAACCAAGTAATTAACTCTTAAGTACACTCGTCGGGGGAGCTGTGTATCCCATCAAAATATGACACCCGTTTACTATGCTTCCTTGAACACAGGCGGCGGCAGATGCTTCCCCTTTTATGTACGCGACTTTGTGTTATGTGTTCCCGGTACTCTGTCTAGTGTTGATCCTCGCCCGACAGATTGAACAAACTTCTATGATGAGCCGACCATCTCTCTCTCTCTCTCTCTCTTAACTGGGTTGACACCATCGTTACTAAGTGTACTACATACATGAAAGTTCATTCATTTTGAAATACATTTTTATTTCGGTGTCAGAAGGATGGACCATCGTCCTCTAAAGGTTTCAAGTTTTAAACCATCATCCTTAAATAGTTAAACCATCGTCCTTAAATAGTTAAACCATCGTCCTCCTGAGGTTAAACCACCATCCTTAAATAGTTAAACCATCGTCCTTAAAGAGTTAAACCATCGTCCTCCAAATGTTAAAGGATCATTCTTAAAGTTAAACCATCGTCTTCAAAGATTAAACCACCATCCTTAAATAGTTAAACCATCATCTTCAAAGAGATAAACTGGTTTCCTAAAAGGTTTAAAACTGTCAGCCCTAAAAAGTAAAAGGTGAAGCTATTATCATATCACTGAGGGGCGTTTACCACAACAGTACCGAGATATAGAGTGAGAAGTCCGTCACTGTCTACAAGCTTGGGTCATCCTGCCTGGCTATCTTCCTCTTGTTAGTGTGCTGAGGGTCGCCTGAAACACCGTGTCCAACTTCAAATCATTAGGGGATCTCTTTCTCAACACTTATTGGTAATGTGGTGGTGGTGTTGTGGTAGTGTGGTCAAGGGATGGGTGTGGTAGTGTGGTCAAGGGCTGTTGTGGTAGTGTGGTCAAGGGTTAGTGTGGTAATGTGGTTAAGGGCTGTTGTGGTAGTGTGATAATGTGGTCAAGGGGTCGTGTTTTTGTGGTCAAGTAGTGGTGTGGTGGTATGGTAATGTGGCAGTGTGGTCAAGGGGGTAGTGTGGTAATGTGATGGTGGTGTGGTGGCCATCTGGTGCAGTGATAGTCACAGGTGGTGGTCATTATGGTGGTGTGTTAATGGTCAGGTGGCAGCAGCGTGAGAGAAGAAGGTCACCGTCTATCTCACACTGACGTTGACAAGTGTGGCTATAACTGGAGGTGTCACTGAGACCTTAACGCCGCATAAATATATAACACGCACATGGGCCGGACGTATACTACTATTTATACTTTAGTCTTTACTCTGTACTCGCGGTGTGTAAACCAACATGTCGTGATACTGCCCAAGTAATTATATTTGTCTTGTTTAGTCATGTTTGTTAGCCAGAAGTTTTAAATAGCAGGTTGATTGAAATAGTATACTGGGTTTATTTTTACTTGTCATGCTATTTCTAGTAAGCTTCAAGGAGACGCTGCCTGCCCACTTGACATTCTTTGTCCAGTGATTTAGCGTTGACATGCTGTGTGCATATACCTTTCAATCATTTTAAGATTCTTTTATTATTTTTCTCTTCTACTTTTTCTTCTTCTTCTACCAGGTGTTATTCGTCCCGTTATCTTGTTCTCTTATCGCTAAACAGCTTTCCGGACTCATTTTGCAAGCGTCGGCTGGCCCCCTCGGCTTTCCCGCTACAGCTGATCTCTGTTCACATTTCAGGCCACCTCTACTGAGTGATAGAAGTTTGTTTGATGGAACTATTGTTAAATGAAGTTCGTACTAGAGTCTAGACGAAGGTATTGTCGGATGAAGTTATTTTTATGAAGTTGACATCTAAAGAAGCTATTATTAGATTAAGCTGATGCCAGGTTAAACTGTTGTCGGTTGAGGTGATGCCTGATGAAGTTATTGTTAGATGAAAGTGTTGATGGGTCTGCTAGATGAAGCTAATAATGGACGCAGTTTGAAATAGCTGTTGGTGCTGTCTGTTGTCAGTTCAGTGTCACTTGGTGCTACTCGTCACAGCTCTCAGTCGTCTTGCATCTGTCGGGCTCAATGCATAGCAAGAGACTAACAAATATACCCTGAAAAACAGACATACCTCCTTGAGCCTCAGCCTAGGTGTATTCTACGACAGGTGTGACATTTGTTTGTCAATCTAGGCGTCACAACACTGTCTTAAGCCCAGTGTTGGAGTAAATCTCACCAACACTCCTACAAGACGTGAGGCCCAGCAGGTGTTGGAGTAAGCCTCACCAACACTCCCACCTTGACCTGCGGGAGGCAGACTGGTGGACCTGGGTGTGGCTGTGTTAATGAGTGGTGGGCGGCGTGCGTGGGTAAACATGCTGTAGTTCTCTGCCCTGACTCGTGTCCTCATTATCGGGCGTGGTGCTCTCTATTTCCCGAACCATTCATCCGTCATTGTACCTTCACCTTGGCGTCACTGTTCCCTTCTCAACTGGTTTTTGCTGCTGCGAATTCACTTTTTCTTTTGTTTTCCAGTTTTTGTTTTTTGTTTTTATGCGTCAGTTAAGTGTTATTTGAGGAAGTCTTAAAGTGTGTGCTGGAGAGATCTTATTAATAACGTTACTGAGTGTCTCGGCTTGGTGGGGTAATGAGTACAGTATTTGATTACAGTAACAAGTGACATCTATGTGTGTTTAGTGATTCCCGAATGAATGTGAAATTTATATTGTTTTCTGCCTGCTCGCATGCCTCAGCCTACACACACACTCTCTCTCTCTCTCTCTCTCTCTCTCTCTCTCTCTCTCTCTCTCTCTCTCTCTCTAAAAGAACAGCAATAAGAAATATTTGTAATGAGGGAAGAATCACCCTCAGAAGTCATTACTGTGATGTAGTCGAGCCCACTGAGTCCGAGACCATTCGTAATTTTAGCTGTCATGGATCACCTGAAGATTAGCGCCCCCCCAGGTAGCGTCGGAGTGGTTAAACATCATTTGGGTTAAAGCTGGGGGGATGAAGCTTCACGTGAACAATTTCGGGGCTAATGTGCATATCTATTATATCATTTCCATGTATTTTATTTTTCACCTCATCATTTATCCCTCATGGATAAATACACGATCAATTTGGGCCCTAGAGGCAGGTACAGTTACAATGGTCAGTGCCAGATTCACTTGGGTCATCTCGCCTAAGAAAATTGACCACGACCAAAGAAATCACTCCTTATGGTCATCTTTTCACACACACACACAGACCGACGCCAAGCTGTACGCTTCCGAGGGGCTGTCTCCACCTCTCAGTCACTCACCTGTGGCGTCCCCCAAGGCACCAAGATGGGACCACTCTGCTTCCTTATGCTCATCAATGATGCCCTAAGAGAAACCCCTGCTCGCTGGAAATATGTCGACGACTCCACCATTGGGATCAGTGTCAACAATTCTGCTCCCAACTATACCGCCCTTCAGGATTTATTGAACAGTCTCCAAAACTGGGCCACCAACAACCATGTCACCATCAACCATACCAAGACCATGGTTATGCACATTAACCTCTCCTCCGACATTGTCCCACCTCCTTCCATTACTCTAGGTCCCAACACACTCCAGGTTGTAGATTCCACGAAGCTCCTCGGCGTCACCATAGACAACAAACTAAATTGGAAACCACACGTCAATGAAGTTGTCAAATCCTCCAGTTTCCGTCTCCACCTCCTCCGCCGACTCAAGTCCCTCGGAGTTCCTGCACACGAGCTCCTCAGTGTTTACACAACATTCATACTTCCCAAGCTCACCTATGCCTCCCCCACCTGGTCTTCCTCCCTAAATGCCACACAACGTAAACACCTTGAAAAAGTGCAAAAGAGAGCATGCAAGATTATTCTCTCCCACTCCTACTCCACATATCAAGAAGCGCTCAACACACTGACCCTTTCGACTCTCACTGACCATCACCACGACCTCATCTGCAAATTTGGTAAGAAGCTTCTACACCATCCCCGACACCGGCTCCTACTACCACCGGAGGTCCCTTGTCCGAGAATTGCTGTTCGACACCACAACCGCATCCAGCCCATACGTGCACGAACTGATCGCTATAAGAACAGCCCAGTCCCAACCATTGTAAAAATTATCAATAACTTGTAATACTGTAACACTGTCACTATGTTGAAATGAACTGTAGTTTGAGCTTTTCCCCATCTAAGTTATTATATGTCTTATTTGTGTCACTTATGTTACTTGTATATTATTTGTAATTCGTAACCCATTCCCCAAATATGTAACTGTATATTTTCAGCCTTCTGGCTGCCAAGCTCTTTCAATAAACCGTTAATTATTATTATTATTATTTTTACACACACACCATCCCCGACACCGGCTCCTACTACCACCTGAGATCCCTTGTCCGAGAATTGCTGTTCGACACCACAACCGCATCCAGCCCGTACGTGCACGAACTGATCGCTATAAGAACAGCCCAGTCCCAACCATTGTAAAAATTATCAACAACTTGTAACACTGTCACTATGTTGAAATGAACTGTAGTTTGAGCTTTTCCCCATCTAAGTTATTATATGTCTTATTTGTGTCACTTATGTTACTTGTATATTATTTGTAATTCGTAACCCATTCCCCAAATATGTAACTGTATATTTTCAGCCTTCTGGCTGCCAAGCTCCTTCAATAAACCGTTAATTATTATTATTATTATTATTACACACAGGTGGTGTAGGTGATATATCTCTCCCTACCTGAACCTAAACTTAGCCAATTGACACTTTCATCCCAACACACCTGAGAATTGATAAGTTAATTTATGGCGTCCTCGAAAGATCTCGAGAAAAATCCGAGACAAAGACCTAAGCACTCCAGAGCGAGACATGAGAAAAGGGTGTCGAGGCCTACATTACTGTCTCATTGGTGACTTATGCCTCGCTTCACTCGGTGCTACAGACCAATACCCTGGAGTAAAATCCTTTTACTCGGAAACCATGAATGAGTGCGTGTTGTCACGGGACAGCAGAGAGATGGTGACCATAAGCGATATGTCACACACAGTGTAACTCATGGCACCACCTCACACAACCCGCCAATCACCGCCAAATATCCCACAGACACGCACACGCCCGTGCCCAACGTGGCGCTTTTAATAATATTTCAATCTCTTAAGGTTTAGTGGATAACTACGACAGCAAAAAAAAAAAAAAAAAAACGTGGCGCGCAAAGAGGTGTGGACGGAGGAAGTCACTCACAGATTCAATATTTGTTTTTGTTTACCTTGCGTCGTGTAGCTGGCAGCGGGGTAGCGGGCCAGGAGTCAGAGGGTTTGTAAGTGACACTGAGGCAGATCACGTAGAGGAGTTGATGTATGAGACCCAGAGAGTGTGTGGTGATAGAGTGGCAGGCGGAACCAGGCATTTGTGGCGTTATCTGACGCCTGGGAATTATGGGAGGACGCCCCTCGCTACTTCTTGGGTTCTTACGCTCATGATCATAAACTGCTACACGTCAACCCCCCCCCCCCCCCCCCATTTCCCACACACAATACTTGTGGTCGTCTCCTTTACTCAGTGAGGCTCGCCAGACCATACACCCTCGCTCCAGTCTTCCTGGGGTACTGGCCAGGTGGCAGTATTTATATTTACAGGTTAAAGTTAAGGACGTGAAAAAATAAATATGTCCGTATTGATCCACCATCAAGAGCTGGTACAGTACAGGGGTGGAGAGGTCTTGCCCAGATAAAAATCCCATTGAACAAAAAGTACCTGTGGGCGATTTCCCACTCTCAATGAATAGTTTTCCATTGGACAAGGCCGCCACCCCAACTGCAACTACGACCACCTCAACCACAACCCCTCTCTGTAACCACCCCCAGCCACAACTATCCAACTACAACCACCACCACCCCAACCACCACACTAATTGTCATTACATCACTGGCCGCCTTGTATTGTACAGATCATTCCCAGCAGCAGTACATTTAGGAGTCAAGTTTCTCCGTTCGGTCATCGATATCAAGATCCTTCCCTTCCCTCCCATATTAGCTGCATCAGTTAGCTCTATGAATACTAATTTTGACTGACTGACTCACTCACCAATTTGATGAGAGAATATTTTGCTCGCCTCACCTTGACGTAGACCGTAAACATTTTTTTCATTTTAGTAATGGTTGGAAATATTTACTTTTTTACTGTTTTTGAAAAATTTAAAATACATAAATTTCCTTGTGAATATTTTTTTTTTTCTCTCTCTCTCTCTCTCTCTCTCTCTCTCTCTCTCTCTCTCTCTCTCTCTATCATCATCATCATCCCAGCCAAAAATGTTAGTCTCCAGGATTCACTTCTGCTACGCCAAAACAGACGCAGCAAAAACCAGAGTCGAAAACCATCTGCACCTCCCGTCCTCGCGTCGCCTCCCCCACACAAGCCAGCGTCTGTCACCACCAACCCGCGCCCAGCACACGCCTGCATGATGTGTTCCCAGTGTGTGTTAAGACATAACTCGAGCTCCACCATCAAGATAACAGATGAGGATTCGCGATAATCTGTCATGTTTGATGATATAAACAGTCCAGGGGGTGTACGGCAGAGCCAGAAGTAGAGCTTTAGGTACGGTTCATGACCAAGCGGTATGTCCCGACGGTTAATTTCTTCTGTTTTTCGCTCAATGTAATTTAATGATATAGATTTTAGTTTTTTGGCTTTATCATCCCATTTTTCATCATGCTGTGTGTTAATATGGTCAGCTTAGTGTTTTATGGAGGCGTACGCGATATCCTCTTCACAGGGTGGAAAAAAGCGGAAACTGCAAAATCGCTGTCGTATGTTAGTTCCTGGGAAAATACAGAGTAACGAGGGAGTCAAGTGTAGTAGATGATTTGTTGAGTTATGTTGTCACACGCTACCAGTGTTGTAGACTTACGACACACACCCGAGGCTAATGATGTTTTTCCCCAAGCATGTTGATGACCGTGACAACACCGTGTACAGTAGCGTACTATAATCCAGTTAAACATCACTCTTTGTATGTCTGGCTTCTCTTGTCAGTGTGCTCGTCGGTGAAATTACTAGTATTTCCTCAACCTTTGTCCATCCGTCGTAAGGCTTGGCAAGTTAGGTGACTGTCCCTCCCAGATTATGGGTCTAAGATGGTGACAAGAGGAGATTCCATTTTAAGACATAAGAATTAAGTTTTAGACCCACCATGAACCCAGCTACAGGTTTTACGAGGGAATAGGAGGGGGGGGGGGGGCACGAGCATATGACAGGTACGAGCGCTATAGTTACTTAACTGCAATCTCAGAAACAGATTTTCAAGTTGTGAGAGAGGAAGCCACACGTTATAGGTAATTTGACCTTCGTGATATGAGACTGACTGAGGATGCTCAATACAACTGTACTGCAACGCTGATCTCCACAAAACAGCACATGGGTAGGTTTGGATTAGGTCAGTTTTGGTTAGTTTTATCTAAATCGACAAGCTTGGTATAAAAAAAATTGGGGTTTAGGTTTGGCCAGGATAGGTTAGGTTTTAGTTAAGGCCAGTCAGGTTAGCTTAAGTTCGGACTGGCTTGATGAGGAAAGGTTAGGTTAGTCTTGGTCAGGTTTAAGTTAGGTCAGATTTAGTTACGTAAGGTTAAGTTAGGTCAGATTTAGATACGTAAGGTTTGGTTAGATTAGGTCTGATTTGGTTAGGTTAAGTTAGTTCGAGCAGGCTTGGTTAGGAGAGATTAGGCGAGAAGGTAGATTTAGTCAGCTATGGTTCAGTGTATTTACGAGTGTGATCAATTTAATACACATCGAACCTGCTACTTGTGGTCTGTGTGTTTGTGCTTAGTAAAAGCGTTAATGTGTACACTTATGTAACTGGTGGACGAGTTGACCTTGATGATAGACTCTGAAGATAATTGCTAACAGGGGAGACTGATTATGTCCTCTCTCTCTCTCAATGCTGGGAGTAAAGATTTTTTTGCCTTGTGGTTTTTCATATCATTCTGAACTCAGGTATGCGTGGTCATGATGCAGTCTGTCTTAGTATTTTGTCAAGTTTGGTGTTTGAGGACTGCTGTGTGAAGACGTCCGTACACGCTGCGGACACAGTGTGGGAATTATTAAAAACAAAACAAAAAAAACACACAATTGTTGCGTGTAGACGCCAGTCTCAGCAGCATTGTTAGACATGAAAAACTGAAAGGTAGTAGTTGATAACTTGTTGAGCCATGATTTCACGCTACCAGTGTTGTATGCTGACGCACCAGAAGAAGTATGTGAGTGACTGCAGCAATACCGTGTACAGCAACAACTAGAAGACAGAAACACTAGCTGCTGTACGGCCCACTCGTGTCTGCCCTCAGATTACCGTAAAAAAAATAAAATGTTAATGCTGCCAGTAATGTGTGCGTGAGAGAGGGATAATCAGCCTTCTCTTCTGGTAGTTATTTTGCAATTAACCATTTAGCAAGGCTACAAGGATAAAGATTTATACATCATCGCCTATTACCAAGCACTAAAACCTGCAGCACAACTAGAGGTCGATATGATATGTAATGACATTTTGGACCCCTTCATATGTTGGCCACGACACACTGCCCGTATGTTGGCCACGACACACTGCCCGTAAATTGGCCACGACACACTGCCCGTAAATTGGCCACGACCAAGGTTATTGACCTTGGCCACGACACACTGCCCGTATATGTTGGCCACGACACACTGACCATATTTTGGCCACGACACACTGCCCATATTTTGGCCACGACACACTGCCCATATTTTGGCCACGACACACTGACCGAATGTTGGCCATGACACACTGCCCGTATATGTTGGCCATGACACACTGCCCCAGAAACAAACGTAACATTTTGGTTCTATAAGTTCCGAAAGCCTAGTACGTCTCTGACCTACAGATTTGAGAGTATCATTAACCGCCACACTTCAACACTCAAAGTAAATCGAAATTATCCACGGGTGATAATTGTCGCCATTAAAATATCGAATTCTGAAAAAAAAAAGAAGTTAATGTGAACGAAAATGAAACAGTCCTGAGTCTTACATAAACCAACCAACTGTTCCGAAGACTTCAATTGCTGGAATGTTTTACTCCTATACAACAGAAGCTCCAGTTTTACTCATGTACAACAGAAGCTCCAGTGTTTACTCCCATACAACAGAAGCTCCAGTTTTACTCATATACAACAGAAGCTCTTGTGTTTACTTTTATACAGCAGAAGCTCCAGTGTTTACTCCCATACAGCAAGCTCCAGTGTTTACTCCTATACAACAGAAGCTCCAGTGTTTACTCCTATATATATCAGAAGCTCCAGTGTTTACTCCCATACAGCAAGCTCCAGTGTTTACTCCTATACAACAGAAACTCCAGTGTTTACTCCTATACAACAGAAACTCCAGTGTTTACTCCTATACAACAGAAGCTCCAGTGTTTACTCCTATACAACCGAAGCTCCAGTGTTTACTCCTATACAACAGAAGCTCCAGTGTTTACTCCTATACAACAGAAGCTCCAGTGTTTACTCCTATACAACAGAAGCTCTAGTGTTTACTCCCATACAACAGAAGCTCCAGTGTTTACTCCTATACAACAGAAGCTCTAGTGTTTACTCCCATACAACAGAAGCTCTAGTGTTTACTCCTATACAACAGAAGTTCCAGTGTTTACTACTATACAACAGAAACACAGTAGATAACGATTAATTTCCAACATGTAAGACTGCTCCCGGTCACCTTCAGAAGAATTTGATTCCATGATGAACTAACTACAACCTCAGGAACTTTACCAATTATCACGTAAACTAAAACCAGAAACTCAGATAAGGTGGCTGCCATATGCCAGAGTCAGTATGAGCAGTAGTAGTCAGTTCCTGGTGTGAAATGAAACCTTGTAGTCAATTCTCTTCCGACCACCACCAACAAACAAAAGAGAATTTGTAAGAGAAAGCCCAATTCTTTGTATCAGAACCCTCGCGAACTGGGGTTAATTACACGCGCCTCTTCTGAAAAACAAAATAATTCTCACAGCAACAAAAACTATCTCGTATGAAAAAGAAAATACATTAAGTTATTTTACACGGATATAATAAGTTTCCCTGAACTTGTATTATACTGTATATATATATATATATATATATATATATATATATATATATATATATATATATATATATATATATATATATAAAAAGAAAGCGAACAACCATTAGTGTGAATCAGTGAGGTCGTAGGCTGGTGAACCTCACCCTCACATTATTGGCACGATGGGCGTGGTCCCTTATCCTCCCCCTCCTCCCCACCCCAACGACCCTTCCTGTCCCCCTCCCCAACGACCCTTCCTGCCCCTCCCCCAACCCTTTTCCCCGCTTAATTAACTAATTTACCTGAAACATTCACATGAAATTATTAATAAATGTATTCTTCACGTAAGCCAACGCCCTCAGCCTTTTGTACCGCCAGAATTTTTACACTGAGTATAAGATGGTCTTTTTTCTCTCTTAAGAGTTAAGTTTTTTAATACATCAATTATTAATTACAGTAATTTGATTGAACTAACTGGCCAAATTTATTATGCCCAATTTTCACTCCTTTTCCTAATAAGCAAACCTGTTAATGGATAAAAATAATATGTTACCTGAAGAATCTCCGCCCCAGCTTATTTTACCTGAAGATTAACAGACCTAACCTACCTTAACCTAACCTAACCTCACCCCTTAAATAATGTTTGGGTGGTTACTGAATAGGTGAAATAAGCTGGGGTGGAGATTCTTAAGGTGATCCGAAGTAATTGTTTTCTGGAACCATAAATTATACGTGAAACAGCAATAAGACTAAGATATACGAATTATAGTATTTGAATCATTAACAAAAAATAAAACATTGCATTATTTCAAGTATAAAAAATAATTGACGTTCAGCAAATATAATATTCAGACATTAACAAGGAAAATACAAAAATACAAATTTGTCTGTAAAAAAGAGAAGCTGCGCCCTGAACTAGACTCAGGGGTCAACCACAAACTTAACCAAAGATCCAGACGTGCCAAAACACACGTCACAGCCACTTACTGTAGGTGTGAGGTGAAGGTGTGTTGCTCACCCTTGTTCATGTGTCTGGGAAGTTTCATGACTAGTTTAGTGAATTCGAACACACGGGTGGATAGACAAACGGAGGGACAGAGTGGCGGTGAGATAATATATGCGTCTCTCACACTCTTGGCGGGGATAAAACCTTCAGGATGTAAGAGTGTGGGAGAGTGCTGGCGTCAGGTAGGTTCAGGTGCCAGAGGAGTGCTTTGCGTGCCTGTGGTGGTGCGCTGTGTTTTGTGGTGATGTTTTATATACTGCAGAAGCCTCTCCTCTGTGTGTGTGTGTGTCTTCCTCGCCACACAGACACGCACACATGACTGTCAGTCGCCAGCCTGTCATCTCAAGAAAGCATTAATTAATCAAAATGAGTAACCTGAGCGCTGTTTCGTGTTGACAGGCCCAACAAAAACTACCCCGGGCCAGCCATTTACCAAGTGTTAATTTTACTGCCCTACACGACCAGGGGGTAAGGGAAGGGGTCTTGTAGGGTAGGAGTAAAGGATGGGGATAAGAGAAGGGGTTGAGGGTAGAGGTAGAGGGTAGAGTGTAACATGACTCCGCAAGAGGGACAGAAATAACAGGAAAATATATGGAAGACACTAGATGAAATGAAGACATGTAATGAAAACGAAGCTCACCAGATGTGTTTATCACCCAAGACTACCATCATGTTCAGGGTTGGAGTAATTGTATTTGTAATTTAATTGAAATGTAATTAATTACAAGGAAATTGTAATTGAAAAAGTTATCAGTTAATTGTAACTAGAATTGTAATTTAAATGATAATGTAATTGTAATTGTGAATTCAGCCCCCTCCCCCCCCCCCCAAATAAATTTCCAAATCAACCACCATCACGCGTGACGTCGCTGCAATCGTTTGGGAGTGTTAAAGGTTGAGGCAGGCGCTTTTGCATTTCTTCCCCGAGTTACTTGGTAAGTTTGGGTTATTTTACCTCATGTTTGCACTCCTCAATATGTACTGTAAGCGTTGATTGATAGCACTTTGTAAATACACAATGGAAGTAATGGCTGTGGCAATATCAAACGAAAATTTTGGGGGATTTAAGTGAGGTAGATCATTTTGTCGGTATGTTGTCAACAGTCCCTCCAACCTCCCTTCTAGCCCAGTTTGAAATCCCCATCAAAGCTATTTCCTTCTATATGAGATTGTACTATTTTATATAACATGTCTTAAGTATGGAAGTTGTGGAGGGGCATTGGACCAGTGATTCAGAGACTTAAACATTCACTGGAGCATCTACTTAAATCTGGGTCTTCCAGTAACAGTCAATTGCAGTACTGTGAACCTTTGGCTAGAGTCTTGCTGGACACTGTGAAGAAAAGGTTGGACCCATACATAGAAATGAGGGATGTTCGAGCAGCGGTTTTTCTGGATCCTCTAGGTTTGAACTGGACTGGCTGTCGTCACAGGAGCAAGTGCTAATTGATATCAAGAAAATGTTGGAAGAATCGGAGGCAGTTCAGGAGGGGTCAACAGAGGAAGAAAATGACAAATATGATCTAGCAAAATGATTACCTGAATTAAAAAGACCCAGACTTTTCTCCTTCATCTTCAACTAGGCCACAAAATCAACGAGCATCGGAGGGAAGTACAGTGAGTCTGTTGTTGAAGCAATATGTGGAAGAAGAAACTATCCCATTTTCAAGAAATCCAATGCTCTACTGGAAAGATGTGCCCCAACTTTGCACCCACTGAAGAACCTGGCATGGGAGCTGATGGGGTGTACTGCAACATCTGCTCCATCCGAGCGAGTTTTCAGCATTGTTGGAAATATTTCACAGCCAACAGGGCCCAACTTGGTGTCTCTTCTTCCCCGTCATTGTTAATGATAAAGTGTAATGGCGAATTACAGTATCTGAAAAACTCCCAGCCTTGTAAATATTATGTGTAACTTGCAGTATACATGGACTGCACTTGAATCTTGATAGCCTATGTCTGCTTTTTTCACAGTAGTTTTAAGTGATTTTGCCCTTAAAACTAGACAGCGTTACAATTTTAATTTCAAAGGGTGAGCTAGCATGTAGAAACTTGTAATTATAATTGAACTTTTGATTTTCAAATTATAATTGTAATGTAATTGAGCATTTGAATTGTAATTGTAATTGAAATTAAAAATTCAGACAAGTATTTGTAATTGTAATTGATTTAAAAGAGTGTAATTGCTCCAACCCTGATATGTTTCTACGTCCAATCTTACCAACAAAACATTTAATGACTTTGTAAATTACATATAACCAAATCACCGGTTTTGGAGGGAGTAAGGGGGAAGGAGTTGAATCTATTACTGATTTATCAATGTGTTTAGAGTATAAAATGATGATATATGTACACCCGGGTAACTGAAGGATGTGGGGAGGCGGGGAAGGTTTGAGGCGCTCCCTCTAGTACCTCTACAATGCACCCACCTCATCTTTCAATCCCCGGTCAAAGTTAGTCTCAGACAATGGGAGCCTCAGCCAGCCTCTGTATAGGAACACTAATCATTTCCCTTTCCGATGACTCAGACTGACTAGCTGACACGTAAGACTCAAAATCACAACAAAACAAAACATCATGCACATCTACAGATTACAATCCTCCTACTTTCTATCACATGCATGATTTTTAGCGTCACTCCATCGGTTGTTGGTGATCAACTTCTGTAAACTGGTAACCTACAACCTGACTGGGGGACGGGCTAACACTCCTGAAACAACACCGCGCGGGACAGGCAAAACTGAGGTTAGCAGAATGTGGTATACTATACCACGTTCTATACCAGGTATAGTAATGCTGGTGTTTTGAGAATAACGAGGATGGAGGAACACTGATTTTTATAGGGTTGTTGGCGTGTGTTTCATCTCGTTCCATATAATACACAGGAGAGGGAGAACACCTGCAGTTGTTGTTGCAGGGTTTAAAGGTCATTGTGGGTAAGAAATTGAGGTTAAAGTGTTCTTTCCGAGGGTTCAAAGGAAGCTTGATACTCTCTCTCTCTCTCTCTCTCTCTCTCTCTCTCTCTCTCTCTATATATATATATATATATATATATATATATATATATATATATATATATATATATATATATATATATATATATATATATATATATATATATATATATATATATATATATATGTGTGTGTGTGTATGTTAATCTTTACCACTTGTTTGTGTGTTTAAAGAAGACATTTTATTAGTGTATCTCTTGATCTAAAAAATTAGTATCAGGCCAAACTTGATCTCTTAAACTGTCTCTTAAAGAAGTGTAAATATTCAGATGGTTGGTGGAAATATAATACAGTATCTCACTCATCCATCTGATTCTTTCTCCGTGTTTAAGTTCAAAGGTTCAAAGGCTTAGTATTCAATGTTTTGTATCCGCACTAAAACCCCCGTCACACCTCTGGCATCCACTTAGAGAAGCCTGCGGGACAAAAACTGTATTTACGTGTACCAAAAATATTTCATGATAGAAAACGGGATTTATAGGCATGATTGTAACTAAAATGAAACAAAAACGGGAATTCGAGGTGTACTGTACATGTAATTTGTAACTCTAAACTGAAGAAAATGTGAAGACAAGTGACACAACTGTGTATGAACGTCCAGGCGACCTTGTAGTCTAGCTTGGGGTGATAAACAAACAAGTAAATTAAACTAACAACAGATTCTTTTCTTTTTCCACGCTATAAAAGTTAGTATTTAGGGAGCCGGTGTTTGTATCACTGCTGTGTCTTCTCCTTAGTCTTTATATACCTGTAAGTAAGTCTTGTCTTAATAAACTTCTTACCCACAGTTTTAACGATGTATTGAGATTGTTATTATCAAAGTTAATGATACACTCCAAAGTCCAGATTCACAAAGGGTGGATATTCCTCGTAGTTCTAGATGTATGAATGTTCTTAACTGCATGTCTTAAGTTAAGGTACAGACATAACGTTAAGAAGAACCAGGGAAATTATACAGTGACTAAATTAACAATGTAAGTTCGCTTAATAGCAGTCAAAGTAGTGGATCTTTTAGGAAATTTTATTGTGTTTTTAGTATTAACTCAACACCTATCTACTTAAGATATAATCTCGGTGGTATTTTTGGATGTTATTAATATACAGTAACTTATAACATCCATTTAATAACATTCTCACATCTTCAACTACGAGGAACATTCATTTTACGAGTGTTTGTGAATCTTGAACTCAGTTTTATGTTCTTGTGAAATTAATTTTCCAAAGGCTTGGCATCGTCATCCTCAGGAATAATTTCAAATTGGTGTGTCTCGTCCATCCTCTTTACCCGGACCACACCATTATTATAAATTTAAACTTGTTAGCTCCCACGGTAGTAGTAGTTCAGTCTCAAGATTGTAAATAACTTGTTTACACTTGCTAGTTAAGTCTCTAATGATAACAAGTATCACTCTTCTTTTTAGTGTGTGCTTAAACCAGAATGGCGCATTTGTCTCTGTGGTTAAGTGTCACTGCTGCATAAATACCGTGTGAGAGGACGAGGTATTTGAGAACTTCATCGTTTCATCTACTTCATGCATAATTTCCTCGAACTCTTCGCTTCGATATTTACTATTTTCAGGATTACTTAAGTTGTCAGTGAGAAAGCGATAACATCTTTTCGCTCACGAGCAACTTTCAGTTGCGGATTTTGCATCTGTGTGATGAAATCTTGTGGTCAACAGTGTCACCGTCTTTAATGTAACCAAACACGACTGGGAGTGCAGAGCGAGAGAGACGATGGCTGATGGGAACTTTTAAGTAAGGACAACCCATAAATCCGGGTGTGACTACGTGTTTCACCAGTCTCTCGGGACCACGCACTCTTCCCTCCCTTCTTCTGGTGACTGGCTAGGCTCATGCTGGTGTTTTGTATGTGCTTGGGGTCTTGTTGGTAGCTGTGTTACTCTTGCCGGTGAAGTGACTGGTGTGTGGCCTCTGCTAGTAACTGTTGTGTGACCTCTGCTAGTAACTTGTGTGACCTCTGCTAGTAACTGTTGTGTGACCTCTGCTAGTAACTGTTGTGTGACCTCTGCTAGTTGCTATTGTATGGCTCCTTGTAGTTGCTGTGTTGCTCTTGGAGGTCCTTGACGTGGTTCCTCAACACCACAAAATTTAGTATGTCATTGTGTCAAGGGTGCGGGTGTACAGTAGACACGGTCATGGGTGAACCAAAATCTAGTGAGGTCGGTGGAGTTAGTCAGTCTCAGTTAAGTTCTTGATGGCGCTTCATATTCGACAGTGTTTTTATCTATGTGTTCTACAAGTGACTGTCAACTGACAATTTGTTTTTCTTTTCAGAGTGTTGTTTCCTGATTCAGCAAAGAACCTACTTTAGAATGTGCAGCTCTCAACGCACAGGAAGAACTTTGTAGAACTCCTGAGAACTTCATAAAAGCAGCTGTTGTCACATGAAGAGAAGTGTTGGTGGGGCTACCAGTCCAGGAGCCTTTAGTTTATTGCGATCATTGTGCGTTGTGTAAAGAGTCGTGGATCACTGGTATGTGATAAAAAATTATAATGGCCTTTATAACATGTAGCCTAGTGGAAACGATGTGAATTAAAATGGCCTTTTTTTTTAAAAACTAAAGTGTCTGGCCCTAGGATGACATCAACCTAATATAATTTTGAAACAAGAATTATCGACTAGAAATCCATGGGATTTTCATGAGATTGGAGCTGGATTAATAATGAAACATCAAGATATAATGTGGCAGGCACAAGAATCATGACATATTGTCAGTGAGCAGTCGGGGGAATGTTAAAATGTTGACCTCAATTCCACGAGAAATAAGTACCTCCGACCTGCCGGGCGAGAGGCCCGACGTTGCCTGGCACACAGTACACTCAGAGCCGGAAAACACCCAGCTCAGAGTGCTCGTGCCAGACTCCTTAGGAACACAGTGCAATAATGCAAGAAGAAAAAGAATGAGGAGAAGAAATTGTCAGACCTGTCAACTTCCCTGGTATTCATATCAAACTTTCAAGTTCCCTGTGTCTTATGGTGTGAGAGGGTCACTCGGCCTCCTCACTCACTCTGTATATATGTACATAATAGACTGTTGTTTCATTATGATGTCGTTGCTTCGGACTAAAACAGACCTGTCAGCACGAAGCCACCTCTCCTTGTGTGGACTAAAGTTATTATGGAGGTGGACTTTCCTGAAACTCAAGCAATATAGCAACGCTTATAGTGTGATATTATATCTAATTATTCTTTGTTCATTTCCTGTGGCGACTGAGGGCTTTTGTCCTAATGGCTGTGACTGTGATGACAATACTTTGACTGTGAACTGTGAAAACGTGAGCTTAGAGGTGGTACCGATTCTCCTGAACCCTCGGGTACAGACGATACTTCTCACCCGAAACAAGATCCGAGCCCTTTCCCAGTCTCTTGTGTTTTACTCTGATCTTAGGAAACTGGATATATCTGACAATGAAATAGACTCGCTAGGAAGAAAGAACTTTAAGGAACAGGAGAATCTTACTGAGCTTCGGGTGAGTAATAACAGCATCAAGGTAGTGGAGGGCACCTCCCTGCAGGGGTTGGTGGGGGTCAAGATGCTCTATCTCGACAACAACCAAATTTCCCACATTGAGGACGGGGCCTTCAGGGGTCTGGTAAACCTCAGAGAGCTGAATTTATCAAAAAACAAGATCAAAAGTTTGAGTGAGAATAGTCTTATTGCACTGCCCAACTTACGGACACTAAACTTGAGTGGGAACAAGCTAGGCAGTGTGCCCAGTGTCGGGTTGAGTAATCTGACCTCTCTGCTCGAGCTGGATCTAAGTGACAATCAGATCTCGCAAGTGCCTGGTCGTGCCTTCGGCGGCGTCACCAGCCTGGCCCGCCTCGTCCTGGATAAGAACAATATCAGTGAAGTTAGTCCGACAGCGTTCTCCAGTCTGTGTGAATTGCGACGACTCTCCATCATCGACAACAGACTCCAGCAGGTCCCCTCCACGGCCCTCGGTGCTCTCCCAGAACTCCAAGAGTTGCAGCTCAGTGGGAACCTCCTCGAGTCACTCCCGGAGGACTGCTTCAAGGGATTAACTTCCTTGTTGTCAGTAACAGTGTCTCGGTGCCCGCGACTGAGCGCTGTCAGCAGTGAGGCGTTCCTCAGCACGGGTGCCTTAAAAACCTTGGTTCTGAGCCACAACCCTCGCCTGGCATCCCTCCCCCCTGCGGCCTTGGCCTCGCTGCTAAACCTCCGACATCTCGACCTCACAGCTTGCGGCCTCCTATACCTGACGCCCACGCAGGTAACTATGAGCTCCCTATATGTAAACAACTAAGACCGTGTAAACAAGAAACTCCATATGGTTAAAGACTTCCCTGAATAGTATCTATAGTATCACATAACTCCATCCAGCTAGACTCAAACATCTATCAGGTAGACCCAAGTGTCAAGAAGGTAAACTCTAGCACCTCAGCTAATTCAGGGGACTGCGTAAACCGAGGATAATAATAAGAGTAAACGGGAGAGATGCGGCGGAGGTTAAGTTGGGTAAAAAAATAAGATTGGGTTAATTTTGTTAAGGCCTAGAATGAAGGATTTTTCAACTAAGTTTGTAAGTTAGTTCTGTAATGGTAAGATGAAAGGCTTTCGTAAGTTACTATAGCTGTAAGTTAAATCTTAAAAAGGTCATATACTGTATAAGGATGTAAGGGCTAGGATGTTGATTTAAGGGCTAGGATGTTGATTTAAGGGCTAGGATGTTGATTTAAGGGCTAGGATGTTGATTTAAGGGTTAGGTTGTTGATTTAAGGGCTAGGTTGTTGATTTATGGGCTAGGTTGTTGATTTAAGGGTTAGGTTGTTGATTTAAGGGATAGGATGTAGATTTAAAGGCTGAGGTGTAAATTTAGGTCCAGGATGATTTTTAGGGCTGGGATAAATGGTTAGTTACCTGGACATAAGTTTAGGTAGAGAGATAATCGACTACTGACAGTGATACCACGGTGAGAAGGAAGCCTGTAATGGTAAATAATGACAATGATAATAAATAATGATAACAATGATAATAAATAATGATAATAATAATAATAATAATAAAAGGATTGGCTTAGATAATAATCCTAGTTACAGAGGTAAAATGATTGAGCAACTAGGTTACTGGGGAGACGAAGTCATCCAATGCTTGAAAGTTCAGTAGGATTTGAGTACCCATCCACCTAACTCTTCGTTATTCCTGTAGCTGCCGCTGCAGCAACTGAAGAGTCTCCGGGTGGCTGGGAATCCTCTCCACTGCAACTGCTCGCTGGTGTGGCTCTCGAAGCTTACCGCCAACCCAAACACCTCCGTCATCGTGGACCAACCAGCGTGTGCCAGTCCCCCAGCCCTTTATGGTCAGTCTCTCACGGCTAAAGTTCTTATTGTGGGTCTTCCCATTTTAACCTTTATTTGGGATTCCTCTCTTCTTCTTCTTGTCGTCCTTTCGCTCTCTGTTGTTCTGTAGGTCCTCCTGTTGTTATCCCTGCCTTCTTACTGTTGTTCCCGCCGTAGTCTTCCTTCTTGTCGTTGCTGCTTTTGTAGGCTGATCCCTCCTTACTTACTACTGTTGCTCCTGTTATACCAAAGTCCTTCCCTCTCACTGTTGCATTAGATCTTCTTGTAATTTAGTCCCTCTTCTTACTGTTACTCTTGTTAACTCTGATGTAGTCCCTGTTGTTGTAAAAGTTGTCCTAACTATCACAATGTTGTTGCCTCTACTGCTGGGTGTCACATAGTCTCAAGCTACACATCTCTGGATTCTTCGCCAGCTCCACCTGCTTGCTAGACTAAGTAAACACTGTCTGGAGATCATCTTCCTCAGTATCTGTCTCTGCAAACGAACAAGTTATCGAAATGAACACCTTTTTTTCACTGATTTTTCAAATATTACGAAATTGATCAACTATTTTAATTTGCTGATTACTAATAACTGTTCTTCATTTTCTTGTTTTGTATTAGTTCAGTGTATTGATGGTTTGTGTGCTTGTGATTTCAGGGGTGTCTGTGCGGGAGATAGGTGATGGAGGCGTGGGCTGCGACGGGCGTTTGGGCATGTGGACCATCGTCATATGCGTGGGCGTGGCCTTGCTGGGCCTGGCTATAATCGCCATCTTTCTGGCGTGTCGCTGGAGGAGGAAGAGGAAGAAGAGGAGAAAGAGGGACAGCCAGGACAAGACGATAGGCATGTGGGACGACATGTGGAGGCCAGGGAACCACATATCCACCACCCACCTCCCACCCTTGCCTACCAATGGTGACTCCACTCTCTACCCTCTCACCACGCCCACCCGCCTGGGGCCGCCCCCACGCCTGCCCCCAGATCACCCTCTCCACCACCTCAATTACCACCACCACCATCAGGGGTGTCTTCAGCAGTGCCCATACGCCGCCCTCCACCCCGTCTACCACCCGCTCCTCCACCCTGATCACAACTCCACTCAAACCACCCTAGACACCCCCACGCTCTACGGGGACAGCAGGCAGGACTACACTCCCACTCACGCCTCCACCATCACCTCCCAAGAGCCGCCCCTCCCACTGTGTGATCCACCTCACTGGTACGCTACCATCGGCGGTGGAGGCGATGACAGTGGCAGGGAGAGTCGACCTTTGACCCCCCTCGACCTCACTAACAGCCCTCGTAAAGTGCCCGTCACCTACGTCTGAGTAGCGGCATCACTCACCCATCTTCCTGACTCCTCCATGACCTCTCTTGGCTCTTTATGACCTCATGACCCTTTTATGGCATCTTACCCATCATGACCCCTCCTTACCCTTTATGACTTCCTAACCCTTCATGACCACTTTTCCATAACCTTTTCTCGTCCTTCACCCCCTCTTTTGGCCCTTCACAACCTCTCTTGACCCTTCCATAACCTTTTCTCGCCCTCCATCCCCTCTCTTGACTCTTACATAACCTTTTCTCGCCCTTCATCCCCACTCTTGGCCCTTCATGACCTCTCTTGGCCATTCTATAACCTTTTTTCGCCCTTCATCACGTCTCTTGACCCTTTATGTTCATGACCTCTCTTGAACCTTCCATGACCAATCCTAACCCTTCCAAAACCTCTCCTGACCTACACAGTGGGCGTGACATTGGTGGTAGAGCAAGGAGTGAGTGAATTAACCAATGACTTAATGCTGTAACTCAGCATTGTCAGCTCAGCGCCCCACAGCGACTGAACTCACAAGGGTACAATAACTAGCTGGCTCCTGTGACATACCCGCCTTTCCACCAGGACAACCAAGACAAGTTCCTCTCCAGCGAACGTGTTTCACATTATTATTTTTATAGAGCAAAGCATCGACGTTTGTGTGAGTGGCAAAATGCAGCATAATGTACCGACTTTTGTTGGAGAGTGTCACAACTTGTAAACAAGAGACGTGTTAGAGACTGAACACAGGTGGGTGTGAGTTAGGGCCCGATGTAGTGTTTAAAACGGCCTCGACTTAACTCCCGCTGTTTAAAGAAGTAATAGCTAGTGTCATAACACGACTGGAAAGTGAACACTATCTATGGAGAATTTAGAAAATGTTCCATTAAGAGACAGTATCAAAAACTTAACAGAACCATGCCAGATGGTGTAATCCGAGTCTTGAGGGACTGCCGCTGCTGCTTTCACCACCAAGATACACGGGAGGAATAACAGAGAAGTCTGGTCAGTCTTGGAGTGTGCGAGTTACAGAAAATACATATCACGCCGAGTGGAGAACATACTTCTCTTCGTAACATAATGCATAATGTCGCCTGGTTGTATTTGGTACTAATTGAAGCACAGAGCTTATTAATCACGACACGAACACGCTCACAGTTTAACATATAGGCTAATTATACTACAACACCTGAAATATGTATGATAATCCTTTATCCATTCCAGGATTTGCATATACTGAGAAAGTTCAGCACTTGACTGCAGTGTCAATCCCTATGGAACCTCTCCCTATTTACATACTGATTAACTGATGCTCATTTGTTTTTTTCATATGGTTTGTCAGAAATAAAGAATTTTCACTACATTTTTCATTTCTTTACCCCCTAAGTTTTACTCATTGAAAGTTTTCAGGATCTTATTAAATATTTGGACTTAAATTTTGTTAAATGTTTTTTTTTCCACTAGTATATTTTTTTTTACCGTGTATGCAACTCATTTTTTGCAATAATAAATATTTAACATTTTATTGGGGTTTGTTTGCAGGAACAGTGTCTGTTTTTGCTGTTGTATGAAAATGGGTGATAACCTACAATCATTGTTTAATTAAGCGAAACTGATGCCTTGCACAAAATACAAAGTGTGGGGATTGTGCCCAAAGAGAAGCAATGCCGAAAACGCCATGATTTACAAATAAAATGTATTGATCGAAGATTCAATTGGCGTTGTCAGAAAGGAGGGTGTGATGAAAAGGTCTCCATCAGAAAAAGCACATGGCTGAATGGAACGAATCTTGATCTGGCAAGAATTCTGAAATTTATCCACTGCTGGACAAAAGAATACACATCGCTAAAATTTTGCGAGAATGAATTGGGCATGAGCCACCCAACCGCAATTGACTTCTGCAGCTACATGCGAGAAGTAGTTTGTTATTGTTACCAACCTAACCTAACCATATTTTAGACAAGAACTAACCTAACCAAACCAGCTTATGTTAAGCATGATTGACCAGCACTTCTGATTCATAGACCTGTAGCTGTAAGTCACAAAAAAAAAACATTCCGCAAATCATGAGTTTCACATTTAAAATCAGCACGAAAAACTAGATTACAAGTTTCAAAAATTTGGAACGCAGTCCAAATTTTTAGTAAGACCCAGTTTTCATTACAGAATTTTCTTCTTTATAATTAAATGAATGATACACTGCTATACAGGCTCATCCAAGAAACATAAATCAACCAGTCCACATTCCTCCCGCCATGTTATATTCTGGTTGAGGTGTTAGTGAGGATGGGGTGTTAACTGTTAACAAGCCTACGGGTGAAGGATACAGTTCTGTGTAATTTCGACACCTTTAACTTGTCGAAGTTTTAGTGAGTCTGCGTGTAATTGAGAACACGAAATGATCAACCAATACGAGAACAAGACATGAGCATTTTCCAAACTAAATCAAATATAACCTAAACACTCCTACTCCTAGGATAATTTCATTAGATTTAATTGGCTCGTATAGTCTGCTTCAAAGAAAACGTGTCAATCGTTGTGTTCTTGGTAATTTTCCATAACCGTCCAATCATAAGTTTTGACAGTTGACTCCGGCGCCTTGAGACTGTAAGACATCGTATGTGCTACTGGCGCTACCTCAGTACAACACGTCGGTCATGTCACATCCCAACGATACAGAAATCAGAAAAAAAAGGTAAGAGCCACTACACATCAGGCAGAAGGCCGCGGAGGAGATTTACACGAGGCAGCCACGTCTGCCAGCCCATGACAGCGTCTGTCCCCAGCTTTTGTTGTGAAGCTTCACGAAAACAAACTTCATTTTACCCCCATTTCTTTGGTATTATTGCATAAGTCACCCAGTATTGAATTTTGAAAGTTTAATGGTTGCAATCAATAGTATAGACAATTCAAAGACACTTTTCTTCTGTGACGTTTCCTTCACAAATGACATGCCGGGGAGTCCAGGGAGATCGGAAACTCCCGGTTAGGAAGTTAGGTCATTTGCGAGAGAAACTTCAAACAAATGTCTTAGATTTGTCTAAATTATTGATTTCAACTATAAAATTCTCAAAATTTAATACCGGGTGATAAGCATATTTACCATTTATTCATCGAGAATCGATATTTTAGTTTTCCTTTTTATTCATTTGCTTATTTTATATGCGTGTCCATTAGTTAATTTACCTTTTCTGGTCAGTTTGTATTTTCGACCAACCACGGAAGTTTTATTAGAAAATTAGTTTTTCGTTAGTTCAGTCAATTTTAAGACTTTCTTCTACAACCCTCGAAAATTACCTAAAAATTACCTAGCCTAACCACCTATGCCCCCCCCCCCCCCCCCCCAAGGATCCCT
This sequence comes from Homarus gammarus, assembly GCA_958450375.1. Classification (NCBI taxonomy): domain Eukaryota; kingdom Metazoa; phylum Arthropoda; class Malacostraca; order Decapoda; family Nephropidae; genus Homarus; species Homarus gammarus. The sequence goes on from CAUDMG010003960.1 coordinate 4,856,546, forward strand.
CGGCATTTATAATTTTTTTATCATTTATTTAAAATTTTACGATTTACATATATATATATATATATATATATATATATATATATATATATATATATATATATATATATATATATATATATATAAATATTACATATTAATATATTTGTCCGTGAAATATTTGGATGACTTTTCTTTTAAAATACACTTGATCATCCATTTATAATAATATATCCTGCATTTAATAAAGGCTATAATCTCCTTAACATTATAATTTTCCTTCCTACTTAACCACATACAGTAAATATAATCTGACATTAGCTTGATCAATGTATTCTTATCCTTATTATTACTACAGTTAATATTAACATTAAAAATGCAGAAATAATTTGCTATTAACATTGTAGACTATATTCAGGAAATTCTTAAACCATTTAATTATCTCTGTTATGGAAGCAGAAGTAAAATATATATAATGGATATTCTACCTCACCACATCTTACACAACTATCTTGTTTTATGTTTAACATTTTTAATCTCTGATTTGTTGGTAGTGTTTCATGAATACACCTACCTATATATGATACTCTCTGGTTAGGATCCATATAATATTACATGTAATATTTTCCCAAATAAAAGGCCATTTAAACAGCGGATACTTTTCTTCAACTGCTGGTTTAGTCCATGTCATTAACATGCTGTATATATGTCATTTGCGAAGAAAGAGTCATACAAGAAATGTGTTAGAATTGTCTAAAATATAGGAAAAACACATTTTTTAATAAAAACTTCGTGGTTGGTCGAAATTACAAATTCACCCTTTTTCTTTGTATAAGTTTTATATTTCTGTAAATCGTGCGTTCCTCTTCCCCAACCCTTCATAAAATCGTAATATATTTTAAAACCCTAGAAAATATTAATGAAGATAATTTTTATTGTATGGCATCAGCTAATTACAAGGCTGAAAACAGCTCAAAGGACTAGAGAATTTTTTTCCGATGTACTAAAAGCTACTACCTTAAGGATAGGTACAGGACCCAGTGTTGCCCAGTACCTCTGACCCATATAAAAACTATTTATCTACTTACGTATACAAATGTAGGTAGTACCTAGTTAGCTAATACTGCTGCCCACTACCAATATAGGAACCAGGTGACATTGCTTCCTTACACAAGAGGTTAAGGGTCTTAACAAATGAATAACAAAATCGTACTTAATTTTTTCACTGTAACTAAAAGTAAGAAAACGCATCTACGTAGATATGATAAGAGTTCCGGTGAAATTATGAAGGCTCTTATTATATATTAAATCTACCAGCAAGGAGTGGACTGCGGGCACCAATCAGTGTTGACACCACGTTTTAATTGCTGAGTAAATATTAGCAAACACACCAGCAGCCTCTACCAGACACATATATTGGCCAAAGGAATTTAACGGCGTCTACTGTTGCAATACTTTGTACATGTCGCCGGTTGTTTAAGGCGGCGTCACACTGTCATTACTTTTACCTTTATCCTCTTCACCATTGATCGGCTCGTTAGCCGCTTGGGCGATCGGTCACGTCTCTGTTACTTTTCTCTTTCTTTTATCCTCTGGACTTGCGGCTTCTTCATTCTTGAGCTGTGACCCCTTGTGGGGCGAGCGTCCGCCAGCTCCAAGTAAGGACACTCGACTGAGTAGTGCCCCTTGAGATGCTTATACACCTCAATTAGGTCGCCCCTTGCCCGTTTGTAGTACAAGCTGGGCAAATTCAGGCGCTCCAATCTCTCAGGGTAGTTGAGGTGCCGAAGTGCAGACACCAGTCTGGTGGCCCTCCTTTGAACATTTTCAACCGACTGACAGTCCCTAACATATCTCGGGGACCAGACGGGGTGACAGTACTCCAGATGGGGAAGCACTTCACTCTTGAAGATCGTTACGAGGGGATTAGCCCTCCCGGGCACAGGTCATTGACCCACATCAGGGCCCGGGGGGCGGAAATGTAATAATAATAATTCATAGTAAATAAAATTTATAATAAAAAGTAAAATGAAATATTAATGGTAATAATAATACCACTGTGATAATATATAGAAAGAAATGCAAGAATGAAAAAAAAATCAACAGTGAGAAACGCTATATGTATGTTGTTTTGTCATGTAATAGAAACAATTGAGACCCTACAATTGTGTGTAAATGAGGCAGAAAGTCAGAGCAGCAACCTGGGACTTGGTCACAATTTTCGTGATGCCATGTGGCAGCAGGGTCTACAATTAGACAACACATTATGCTGCCAATATCTTCCAGGCGGTAGTACCTCCATGTTCGGTAACTGCCTACTACCTCTAGATATCTGAATAACCTTCTTGTGAGACCCAATAATTTATTTGCCTGATTTACCTTCTTTTCGCAATGGCCCGAGAACTTCAGCTCACTGTCAACATACACACCTACATTAGGTCCTTCTCACATTCAATCTCAAAATGTGCAGTTTCTTCATCCCGTTGGGTCATATGATACGCCTCCTTACCGTTGGTACGCCCCAGGTGCATCCTCTTACACTTCGTGACTCTCAGCGGCCATTTCTTCGACCATTCTTGGAGCTCACAGAGATCCGCTTGGTTCTTGATTTCCCGAAATAACTTGGCGTCATCGGCAAACATTTGTATGGAGGAGTGTACAACGTCAGGCATTCTTTCGTCATTTTTTTTTTGTCAACTTTCAGAAAATCCTACTACTTTTTTGTTGTGCACCGTCATACATGCGTTTAGAGCCAACTTGCCAGTTCCCTCGTTCAACCACTGTCAACAAACAAGATGGATCCAACTGACGAAGAAAGCGCAGCAACTCCTCGGAGAGGCGTGTCCATACTTGGGAAATTATTTTGTCTTGGCTCTGTCCTGTTGTTATTCGCGCATGGTCAAAATGTAAACAACAAATGACATTTTCTTAAACTTTTAAAATCAAGAAATTAAACAATAATGAGTAATCTTAGGAAGAAGAGTAATAATGGCGTCTGACTGAACAAACCATAATTCTAAAATCATCTTTAAATGAAGAGAATGTCCTTGACCGTATTACAAGAATATTTAATGACATACGTTCCAGTACGTCCTCATGTTAGGTATGTAAGCGGTGTCCCACAGACCCAGTACACATTAATAAAACTGGGTAAATGTCGGACGAATGTCGACAGATCCCCATAGCCCTTGATATTAAAAAAATGTGATTAATATAACGCCCAACATCCTGGTTTATAGATTCAAACTCATTGTTATTATTAACTAGATAATTTTTGAACTACGTCGTAATTATTATACCGTTTAAAAAAAAAAGCGATAAAATTCTCTTCACATCTATTCAAACTATACAAATAATTGATCTGATACCGTATGTAATATATGATGCGGACTACAATGTTCTCGTTCTCATTCTTTCAGTATTCAGGTACTTGTTGATTACCACCGTCCAGCACACACCGAGGAAGTGTCTGCATTGAACGTGTATATACATAAATTTACAGAAGTACATCCTCGTACCAGGGTTTTATCTTTTTCTTTGTTGGTCGTTTTCTGTAGCGTTAAAATTGTAGTTGTAACATAAATAAAGTTAAGAGGCTGAGGTAACCATTAGTTTTGTCGTTCTCAACACACCCAAGCCTTGCACGGTGCTGTTTACAGTCTGAAAAAAAAAACGGTGGAGGAAGTGGGAGTTTGTCCAGATTACACTCGGAGGGACGATGGACAATCTGAAAATTTTGACATAAGCTCGAGCATTAGTTTAGATTTTAAGTAAAATCGTCACTGGTTTAGCGTTTATATACAGGTATATATAGACAGTATAGGCATATAAACTGGCGAAAAGTAAGTCGGTTCAACAGGATATCCCAGGAAAGCCGTTAACATCTTATTCATTTATGGGATATCTAATAAAATTATATATATATATATATATATATATATATATATATATATATATATATGTATATATATATATATCATGTAAATCCACAATGAAAACGTGGATAAGATAAATCTTGATAAAATCACACGGGAAAATGGAAACAACGGAGCACCTTAGCTTTCGTCTTTATTCAAGACATCTTCAGAGGCAACTGGATTACATGGACAGAGAGAGGCTTAAATATACAGGGTGACCTTAAAAACCTGACCTCATGTTTTTAAGGTCACCCTGTATATTTAAGCCTCTCTCTATCCATGTAATCCAGTTGCCTCTGAAGATGTCTTGAATAAAGACGAAAGCTAAGGTGCTCCGTTGTTTCCATTTTCCCGTGTGATTTTATCAAGATATATATATATATATATATATATATATATATATATATATATATATATATATATATATATATATATTGATAAAATCACACAGGGAAAAGGGAAACAATGGAGCACATTTGCTTTCGTCTTTATTCAAGACATCTTCAGAGTCTTGAAGAAAGACGAAAGCTAAGGTGCTCCATTGTTAACCTTTTCCCTGTGTGATTTTATCAAGATTTATCCTATCCACATTTTTTTTGTGGATCTACATTATATATATATACCTGTTTTGATCTTTTACTTACATTTGTCCTCCTCACCACTGATCGTCTTGTTAGCCGCTTGGGCGATCGGTCACGTCTCTGCTGCACACTGTTGGCAAGTACTGGGCATGCACCGGCTCCTGAATGTACATGATACTGCTCGTGTTGGTCAAGTCTGGTCTTGAAAGAGCTCTCACTCGGTGCCGTCACAACACTTTCTGGTAGATTGTTCCAAGAGTTCACAACCCTCACTCCGAAAAAATTTGCCTTCACAGTTTTCTGGACTTGCGGCTTCTTCAATCTTGAGCTGTGACCCCTTATGGGGCGAGCGTACGCCAGCTCCAAGTAAGGTCACTGGACCGTGTAGTGCCCCTTGAGATGCTTATACACCTCAATTAGGTTGCCCGTCTGTTGTATAAGCTAGGCAAGTTCAGGCGCTCCAATGTCTTAGGGTAGCTGTAGTATCGAATTGCAGGCACCAGTCTGGTGGCCCTCCTTTGAACATTTTCAACCAACTGACAGTCCCTAGCATATCTCGGGGACCAGACGGGGTGACAATACTCCAGATGGGGAAGCACTTCACTCTTGAAGATCGTTACGACGGACGGACCGTCTAGATATCTGAACGACCTTTTTATAAGACCCAATAATTTATTTGCCTGGTTTACCTTAGGCGGTGGCCAAGGTTGAGCATCGCTGTGATGTCTGTTAAGGCCCTTAAGTTCCTTTGATTTGAAGGATCTCTAGATACACCTGACAATAAGTCTCCTCCCTTTAATTTAATTTTACACCCCTTGGACTCTTCAAAAATATCCTCTCTCTGTACCCTCGCCTGGCTGGCTCTGAGGTCTTGCCGAGCATAGATAACCGATTGCCCAAGGATGAAAGTAAAAATAAAGGTTGTTATTGTCGCTGATATTATTGTGCGCTGGAGGAGTTCAGTGAACGAGACGGGCAGCAGCCGACTACCATAACAAAAACAAGTGGTTGCGTTATCGTGTGTTGACGATGTCTTGGGGTTGTATCTGTCAGGGCGGATCTCTTACGTGCTTCTTTTACTTATACAAGTGATGTCTACCCACTCTGACACGGTGAGATTTTAAACGGTCAATTTATAGTCTTGCACCTGTCTTTCTTTCGCTGTTATTAATGTGTATTTCGTAATGTTTAGACAATTCTAAGACATTTTTCTTCTATGATATTCCCACCGGAAATTAAGGATAACCGAGATATTAAATTTTCAATATTATTTCATTTGCCCTGTCACAAGTTTGGCCACTGTCAGTTTCTAACATCTCATCCAGTTGCTTCAAGTCTTCAGGAGTAAGTTCCTGTTGATGAGACATCACAAGCTCTTCCACAGCATCCTCCTCCACTTCGAGTCCCATTGAATGACCAAGGGACACAATCTCCTTGTCCAACTCTGTTTCTTCCTCAAATCCCTCAAAATCATGGACTGCTGATGGTCACAGTGTTTTCCATGCAGAATTCAGGGATCGACTGGAGACTTCTTGCCATGATGACACAATCAATTTTGCAGCCTCCAGGATGTTGTATTGCATCTTCCAGAACTGTGCCAGTGAGAGATCAGGATCAGTGGCAGTTGCTTGATGACACCTTCTGAACATTTTCTTTATGTACAGCTTCTTGAAGTTGCTGATTACATTCTGGTCCATTGGCTGCATAATTGATGTAGTATTGGGGGGCAAAAACAACAAAGTCAAATTGAGCCTCCAAAGTGCTGGCAAGTTCAGGGTCATGACCAGGGGCATTATCCAGAAGGAGAAGAGCCTTTGAAGGGAGTTTATTGGTGGTTAGGTAGCTCTTCACAGAAGGGCAAAACAGCCCATTCATTAAAGAGCTGTCTTGTTACCCATGCCTTACGGTTGGACTTCCAATAAACTCCAAGTTGTCCTCTTAACACCTTTTGTTGCTTGAACACCCTGGGGTTTTCAGAGTGGTAGACAAGCATAGGCTTCAGTCGGAAATCCCCTGAAATATTGGCACCAAGCAATAGAGTGAGACGGTCCTTCATGGGTTTATGCCCAGTTAAAGAGGCTTCATCTCTGGTGATGAATGTACTTTTGGGCATTTTCTTCCAGAACAGCCCAGTTTCATCCACATTGAACACTTGCTGTGGAAGATAATTTTCTTCATCCACCAGTTCCTTAAACTCCACTACAAATTTTGCTGCTCCTTCTTTATCTACACTGGCAGCCTCACCATGCCTAACAACACTAAAAATGTCACTTTTCTTAAATTTCTCGAACCAGCCCTTGCTGGCCCTAAACTCTTCAAACTCAGTTTCAGAATAACTAGGTTGCTCTTCCTTCAAATGTTCGTAAATTTCCCTGGCTCTTTCACAAATAAATTCAGTAGAAATTGAATCTCCTTTCATTTGTTTTTCTTTAATCCAAATAAGAAGTAACCTCTCTGTTTCTGCAATTAATGATCTACCTTTAAACACTCTGGTAGATTTATCTCTCACTTTCACTTCTTTAAATTTGTCTTTCTGCGAAAGAATTGTCAACACAGTTGATGCCGACATGCCATATTCTTTACTAAGCACATTTGTTCTAATGCCTTCTTCATGTTTCTTAATGATTTCCTGTTTCACTTGAATTGAAATCGCCTTTCTAGATTTCTTTGGACCCATGCTGGATTCAATACAATAATTTCACCACTAAAATTTTAAGTTCACTAGCTGTAATTAAAGATTATTTTATTTAAATCGACACTGCACTGCGCTATATATTATCAATATGTTAGCTAAAGTTTAGAATGACCAATAATTGTACTGTAAAAACTAAAAATACTCTGTGTTCAAGAGACCCACAAGCAAGATGTTTCCTCCACTGAACAGAGACACAAACAGACGCCTTGGTGGGTGAGTGAAGTGGCTGATGGGCGCACCAAAAACTTGTTCCATGTACTGCAATTATGTTAAATAAGTGTTAAAATGAGTACCTGTAATAATTTTAATATAAAACTTGGAAAATATTGAATAGCACAACCTTCTTGATATTTACTACAATGGAAACAAATGTAAGCCCTAGAACCGATTACTGTATTGGCGGACTAACCTACCAGCCGATGAGCAAGCCAGAACATGTTGACATGTTTTCGTAAGAATTTCATTAATCAAATTTTTGTTCGTTAACCGAATTGAAGATTCTTATGGAAAGTAATTCGTTAACCAAAGCGTTCGTTAACCGAAGGACCACTGTCGTAAAATGAAATTAATTGGAATAGCTAATTTTCAGTGTTGAATAGTTGGCTTATTCGGTTTCATTTCATTTTATTGTCAAGAGTTTTTAGATTTTAGGATTACCACGTAGTCATGAGCTATCCTGTTTCAATTTAGGGCAAGCTCTTTTTCCCGATTGATATTACAGTATACAAGTACTGGTGTCTGTTGGGTGTGGGAAATAACTACTGTAGTGTGATAGGTCTCAGAATGTATGGCATCTTCTGGGAATGACTTTAGATACTGTACATCATAAAATACATCCCTTAAGGACATTTTCCTTAGTGAATATTCACATTTATGTTTTCAATTTTCTCCCAGTGTTTAGATGATTGTGATGTTGGTAAAGTTTAGTGTAGGCCAGTTCACTCAGCATGTGTTTTCAGACCTCTACATAGATTTTGATGAAGTCAAAGTGTACCAGGAGTAGTTAAAAATGTGATACAGTACAGTAGAAGGCAAATTTTAATCTGGTTTAGATTACAGTATTTCAGAATGTGCAGTAGTCATAAAAGTCATTTAATTTCAGGATGTTCTGTCTGCAGTGCAAAGGGGTGACCTGAACTGGCTGGAAAAATACACATCTGAAAATGAAGTAGACTGGCGGACTTGTATTCACCGTAAATCTGGTGACACTGCTCTTCACATTGCTGCAGTAGCTGGCTGTACACAAATCATGAGGTTTGCCACTTATCAATTACCAGTTCATTGTTAAGAGCCACATATGAGTATTTTAAGAAAATACTGTACTGTATACAATCAATAAAACAAGTATCGACCAAGCAACCACCCTGCCATGTGTAACAATATGAAACATCGTGCCTTTCCTATGACTCCTTGAAGGTGCAGATGCCATATCAGTGATGTTTGAAGAGTGAGAACACAAGCAGAGGACAAAGTGTGGAGAGACAGCCAGCGTGCACCTGACTACAACAATAACAAACACCAGACTGACCAAATGTGAAGTGAGGCGAGAGCGGTAGTAATCGTTACCCACGTGGCTAAATATGCTGAGATTTTCCAAGATAATTTCATATAACTTGGCATATCCAGAGTTATTTTTTAATGAATTCCGAGAGTATAGCTTTGCCGAATTATATAAAATTCCGAGTTACCGAGGGTTTACTGATATTATTTTAGTGGTTACATTACCCTGGTTCAATTACTCATGAACCCAGCAGCCTCCAGAAAGCCAGTGATTTCAACTGGTTGCTCCTGGAGAACTCTGGAAGAATATACAGTACTGTACAGTACAGTTTGTTGAAAAGCTGTCTTGTGTAATGAATGGACAAGAAGCTTTTAGGTGGTAAAGGTGTGATGTACAGGGCTGAGTTGCCATTTAGGCTGTGGATTATAGGTGATTTGAATTCTGTATCTATTGTGCTTATGGAAGGGAAGGTGGCAGAAACACAGTCTTGATAGGTGAACTCTTGTTGATGTGTGAGAGGAGCATATTTGGTGCCAGGCCCTCCAGAACAGGATTTGGCTGTAGTTTATTGATTGAGGAGGATGTTTTTGATTATGAATGTGTTTGTTGGTTTTCTTAATTTGTATTCATTATTATTACAGTATTATTATTATTATATTTTTGCCCCCCTGGCCCTGATGTGGGACATTGACTTGTGCCCTGGTGGGCTAATCCCATAAAAAAAGAAAGAAAAAAATTAGAGCGGTCAAAAATGTCAGATAGTGTGACGATGATTGACTGTATCTCTGAGTCTGTAGGTACTGGTCATCCTTGGCCGTGAAAAAATACTTAAAAGTTCAGTAAAACAAAAAGCTCGATCTGCCTTCAGTGTTTGCCCAAATTGGGTGATGTGCATGCTTACATTATAAATATCAGCATCAAATCTACGCAAACACTATTTTCTTGTACAATGCATATTGTTTTTCACTTAACACTCTTGGGTTTGGGTAGGCACTCTCCTGTAAGACACTCAGGGTCTGGCCTGTTTCTCACCTCACCACACTTAACTGCACCACACGAGAGATAATTTGTGGTAAAAAGGTTGGATTTGTTGCTTTAGTACTGTTTTGTAAAATTGTCTACTATCAGTTTTATATGAGTAATCACGATAAAATAATCATTTCTATACATAAGTGTGAGCAGAAGGCATCAGGAGGCACCACACTATCACTAGACACAACTTTAAAAAAATAAAAATTCTGATTATTTATGAGAGGATTTTTCCATTATTATTATTTATTTGTATGTGTTTTATGTGTGTGTGTCTACACACACACACACACACATACATATACAGTATATACAATACAATACTGTACATATATACAATCAGAAAGAAATGTATTCAAAATATTGAGTCTACCCTCAAGCCTACTCCGTGCTTTGTTATAAATAATGCACGGAGTGCACTTGAGGGTAGACTCAACATTTTTAATAAAAAAAATTCTGATTATTTGTGAGAGTATTTTTCCATTATTATTTGTTTGTGTGTGTGTGTGTGTGACACACATACACACATACCTATATACAATACAGGTAACGGAAATTACTGTCTCTAGAACGAATGGGTCCCTGTCCTGGCCACGAAAATGCTCTCCCCCCCCCCACCACTCACAGCTTATCCAGTACCCGGTACATCTTCACCAAAGGGCACCTCACTGAGATCACTTCGGTCACTTTGGTTGTGGTAAGCTCCTAGGAGTGGCTTCCACACCTGAACAACTTGTGTTTTGGTAAGTTCTCCGATGCAACCACTGCATTGTCCACCGCATTTCTGATAGTGCAGCACTTCCACCAGTCTTGTATCTCCTGTTTGTGTTGTTCTTCACCTCTGCTGTTCCCTGTCTGTCTCCATTGCCCCCTCGAATGTCACATCTGTTGCCTCACGCAGCTGATCAAAGAGAAGAACTTTTTCTTGAAGGAGCCAATTATTTCTTGAGTCACAGGAGTGACATTGTGTTCTTAAGCAAAAAACAACCTTCACATTGGGGTGACGTTCACTTAGAATTGCTGGATGACCAGTTGCATTGTCCAAACACAGGAGAACACGACGTGCCAAATTTTTTCTATCACTGTATGCTATTGTCATGGGTACAAAGTCCTTGACAAACCAGTCAAAAGAGATCTTGCTGTTGACCCAAGCTTTTTTATTGTACATCCACGTGACCTTCAGTGACTCCACATTGACTTTCTTATAGCACCTTGGCCTTGCATAGCGTACACTGCCAGCATAAGAAGTTTGTGATCCTCTGTAGCATTGCAGGTCATCATGAGGGTGATCCTGTCCTTGCATGCTTAAATCCTGGCACAGCTCGTTCCTGTGAGATGAAGGTGCTGGTGGGTATGCGCTTCCACAGAGGCCCGGTTTTGTCACAATTGTAGATCTGGTCGAGCGTGTAGCTTCCTTCCACAATAAGCTTCAGAAATTCCTCAGGGTAGGCGTCTGCTGCTCCGATGTCGGCACTTGCTCTCTCTCCAGTAATCTTGAGAAGGTGCAACTTCTCCATCTGCTTCAATTGGCTAAACCACCCCTTTGTAGCTCCGAAAGGTTTGGCATCTTCGTTGTCAGCATTCATTTTTTTGTAGTAGACCTTTGCTGTTTCACAGAGAGCACTGCTGAGCTGACTGGCATTTTCTGCTTGGTCTGTTGATCAAGGAAGATAGACAGCAGCTTCTCCATCTTGCCACGATCGACTGTAGCCTTCCTTATATGACGAATGTGGTCATGAGCAGAAGTAGAGGTGTCTTTAAAGACCTGAAGTGTCTTCTCCCGGTTATTCCTGATGGTCGACTCGTTGACTCCAAATGCACGGGCCACTGCCGCCACTCTCGCCATTGTCCAGCTGGTCTATTATCTCCTTGTGTGCCAGGGTTATCGACTCCACTCTTCTGTCTGGCTGGGCAGGTGCTGGAGTCCCAACAGCAGTAGGTGGGGTAGCCATGGTAGCTGTTGCAGCAAAAAACCACCTAAAAAATACAGGAAAAGCAAGCCGATGTAATGTTTTGAGGAGAGGAGGACTGGGACTGGCGTCCACATCGTTGGTGATGTCACAGAAATTTACTCCCGCATACTTTGGAATTTGGGTTGCATGACATTGATGCATGTAGTTGGGTTGTGTGCGGTTAAAATCCTCATATTTCGGGGAGCACAGTACAGGTACTGTAGTTTTGTATTTGTAATAGTAACACAAGACTCATCACAATAACCACAACCTAATAGCCCTTTCCCAATCACTCCACGACAAGCCGTCAGCTATGTTATGGTTATTTTCAAATGTATAATTTCAATGTCAGATAAATATACGTAATTTTTTATTTATTTTTTCCGTGTTACTGCACATCAAAGGGAATAAACTTTCTTCATATATTAAGGATTAGCATGAGTGAGAGATCTCAACTGCTCTTAACTGTCTCCTCTGTGTAGTGAAATGATTGACATATTTTGTCATCCAGCAGCCAAATAGCAAAAGAGTACAGTATATTTTATTTATTTATTGGTATTATGTTTATTTATTTCTCACATATATTATTTTATCTTATTCCTCATAGGAGTTGGTAACTGGCTGGAAATCAGTTTCAGAGATGCTAACACTGTTCATAACTTCAGCTGTTGGTGTGAATATGGTTTCTTTCTACAAATTATGTCTAGATTATACCTAGTACTGAATTTCTCAAAAACTACGGTCGAATTATAGGTTGATTTAACACTGAGTAATTGGGAATAAGTTCCAATCCTTTGTATTCTTTATTTTACTACACCAAAAATAAGCAAAAATGACTATACAGTAATAAACAATGAAAATAATACATAATGCATCATAAAATACAATAGCACATATTTTATGTAAAAAAAAATGACTCCTACTGCCCTTGAACCATTACAGTGAACCCTCACTTTACGCGGTCAATTGAACCCACGGCAGCCCGCGTAAAGTGAGAAACGCGTAAAGTGAACAACATAACATGTGGGATTAATTGAAATAGAGACTGGGCCGACCCCCAAACTCCTCTTTTTCAGACACAATACCTACGTTGTAGTAAAAATAACTTCTTAATTTTATGATGGTATGCACACACAATTAATAATTAAGAGAAATATCAATAATATTAGGTTTTTTAACACTTACATTAGTAGAAAAGATGGCTGGGCACACGGGGATGGGGGGTTGGTTCCGAGGCAGAGGGCAGATTATTGGCCCTCACCTGTATCACTTGTATCAATTGTATCACTATCCACCACAGAGGATTGCAGGGCCTCTTTGTCAAACCCCTCAAAGTCCATATAAGTCCATATCCTCACTATCACTGACTTAGGCCGGCTGTGGTGGGTGGCGGGTGAAGAACTCGGTAATGTTTTGATGACTGGGCGACCTTGTGCGCATTCTGCCCGCACCACTTCCCGCGTATATTAGTAGATGCACCGCGGAAAGTGAAAGTTCGGTTCTGGCGAGGCACCGCGGAAAGTGAAACCGCGTAAAGCGGGGTAATACTGTACTGGTATTAGAAGGTAAAGATAGTGAGTTGTGCCTATGGAAGATTACCAGTGTTCATAGTAAAAGTATGAGACCAAAAGGGAGAGTTTCATCTGAATTGATAATCTTTGTTAACAGGTAAATTTCTTTAATTTTAAAATACAGTATTATGTGCAAGATATATAAAGGCTCATTAACTTTTAAGTAGTCATTTATTTTTAATAATTGGACTTCATTTTACAGTTGGCTTCTTGCAAATGGTTGTGATGTGTGCCTGGAGAAACAGAATATGGATGGCAAGAGACCATTGCACTCAGCAGCTCAGGCAATGCACTTCCCCATTGTGAAGATCCTTTTAGATCATGGTAAAGGCGTTGTCGTGCTGTATATTCATAATATTTCTTCTATAGTAGAGGTATAATAATCCTAATTGGTTTAAGCGGGAGGCCCATTACTGGTATGTATATTGAAGGGTTAACTGCACCTCTTGTATACTTTTCTTCTGTCTTTTGTGTTCCTTTTGTCTTCTTAGCTGCCTTTTTTTCCATTCTTCCCAGCTCTCTATTTTTGTGTTCTTCTCTTCCCTGCTGTCATCCTGTTCTATACCACTAAATTAAGATCATCCTTTACCTCCTGAAGTACAGCTACTCCTCGACTTACGACCACCTTCGACATACGACCGCCCCAGTTGGACCAATGTTTTTCAAATTACGTATTTTCGAGTCCCAACGTTAGTGATTGTGCTGTGTACTAACAAAATTTTCGTTTGTAATTCCCTTTAAAATGGCTGGCATACATAGAAGTGAGAGTTTTGTGTTACTGAGACACCCATTTTAGATTCTCTATGTATATTATCTTCACATTTTCGACTTATGACCAATTCGACTTATGACCTGAATTTGGGTCCCTAACCCCGTCATAAGTCGAGGAGTGGTTGTATTATCATGGTGATGAGCCCTGGTTTGCAAGTGTGAATGTTTTCTTGTCACAGTATTGGTTTATTTTCCTGTCATTCAGTATGTTTCATTATGGGTCCTTCAGATTTCTTTCAAACTTATCTCCTCCACCTACACATGTGCATGAACATGCTTGCTTGAATTTGTGCATACGTGTGTGTGTGATAGACAGAGGACTTATAATTGGAAATGTAAAGGAGAAAGATATGAAATTTTGAGATACATAGTTGAGAGAAGAGGTTAGGTGATTGATCAGAAAATTGTGCTTTATGGTAGGACACAGACAGTTGTGTGTGATAGGAATTACCTTCCATATTAATCCTCAATTTGGTTAACGAAAAAAATTCGGTCAACTAATTCCTTATGAATTCCTCTCAACATGTTTTCGCTTGCTCACCAGCTGGAATATTCGTCTGCCAATACAGTAATCGGTTCTAGGGCTTAAATTCTTTCCCATTTGAGTAAATATCAAGAAGGTTGTACTATTCAATAATTTTCCAAGTTTTATATTAAAATTTTTAGTCATTTTAACAATTATTTAACATAATTGAAGTACGTACAGGAAGCTAGTTTTTAGTGCGCCAAACAGCCACTTGACTCACCCAGCATGGCGTCAGTTTGTGTCTCTGCTCAGTGGAGGTAACATCTTACTTGAGACTCTCTTGAACATAAACTATTTAAGTTTTTACAGTACAATTATTGGTCATTCTGAAATTTATTTTACATATTGACAATATATAGTGCAGTGCAATGTTGATTTAAAGAAAATATCTTGAATTACACCTAGTGAACTTAAAATTTTATGGGTGAAATGACGGCATGAAGCATAGGGTGATTTCTCTTCCACCCCCACTTCCTTCTCTTCTCCCTTCTCCTCCACCCCCACTTCTAATTCCCATCATCATCATCATCAACCAGGAGCCTTCTACATACACACCTCAAAATATGTGTACTTTACTGCAATTTTTTTTTACTTTGTATGTAATTTTCGGTGAGCTGGAACCAATTACCCAAAATCCCATTGAAACAATGGTTTCAGTTAACGAAATTTTTGGTTAACGAACGACCTTCTGGAACGAATTGTGTTCGTGAACCGAGGGACCTCTGTACTTTTGCATAAAAATTTGATCATAAAAATTTGCACTACTGTATACTCGAGTGTATAAGGTAATTAATAATTTTATAAATGTGACTTGTTTTCTTTATTTGTTGTACCTTATAATTATTATCAGCCATGACTTCATATTATGCAGTACATCATTATTCCAGGAGCAACTGTAGACCCTATAAAGCGTGGTGACTGGACGCCACTAATGCTAGCATGCACCAAAAGATGCCTCAAGGTGATCCAGCTTCTTGTAGAACATGGAGCTAATCTTCGCTGGGTTAACAAAGATGGCTGGACAAGCTTCTTAATTGCTTGCAGAGAAGGATTTGAGTGTATAGTTAATTATTTACTGGATGTTGACAGTTCACTGTGGAACACTGTCAGTAACAATGGTAGAACTCCTTTGCACACAGCAGGTGAGTTAAAATGGCAAAATCTCTAGATACTGTAGTGTTTTTTTCCAAATTTTTTTGACATTGACTTATGCAAATATGTACTGCAACCAAAATACAATATTGACAATTCATATCTGAAATTTCAGGAAATGTTTATTAGGTTTAAGTATCTCAACACTCCTCAAATCAAGAATGTTTCTGTAGTGTTGTGTGGAATTTTCTCTTATTAGTTATCATATATTCTTTATTTTAACTTCAAAATTGTCTTATTAGCAGTGTAAATAAAACTCCTTATAATTTTTATGAACAACAGTGTTTCTAAAGTCATATAAGGTAAAACTCATTAATTTTTACGATCAAGATACTGTATAAATAATTAAGTATGATTGTTGAAGTTCTCACGCCTGTGATGAGCTTAAAAGTTACAACAAATATATGGCTACCGGTAATAGTAAAGAACTTAATGGCACGCCTGGCTGGGGGGGGGGGGGGGGGGACCAGTACAGTGAGTGTATGAGAGATGGCTGGTGGAGATACTTTCACCTCTTCCACCTGTGCCTCTCTCGGCCTCAGTTTCCGCGTGTACTCAGCAGGGTAGGGGATTTGGGTTGTGTGCCTCTGCTGACCGACCCTTAGCAACAGTTGGTAAAAGGTCAGTCAGCAGAGACAGCACATCCTAGCAGTGTGTACACTATTTTGCATAAAATAAGTTTTTTATGCTTTCAATACTTTTCCTAAATATTCTCTGCTTAAATCAACTTGACAATCAGTGACAAAGATGATAAAGTAATCTTACAGTATAGTGGTTGTGTGGTGCGCATTTAAACTGAAATAGGCCTAACGAGCCAAGTCGCCAGATACACTATTGATAAACTGCCCACTGCTTCAACAATTATGATCACCTCCCACACAGAATACACACCCATGCTCTTCATAATTCTTATTTTATAGTTTTATATTATATTTTCTTTATTTCTAAGTCATATTAGAGTATTGAAATGATTTTTTCACAACATCACTTATCTGCAATTGATATTTTAACATCCCTATTTGATTTTCACAAAGCAAACCCTGCATAGTCATAAAGAAAAATTACAATACCCTACAGTAATATTTCAAACTACGGTACTCAGGCTCGCTTCAGGTCTCATATTCTGCTATAAGGCCCGCTTCACAAGAGTGTGTGTGTTTTTCACATGTGAGGATCCAAGCAGTTTATAAATTAACGAAGTTCAGTGGGACATTCATACGGAGCACGCGCACCCATAACAGCCAGGTGAGTTGCCTGTGGCTGCCCGACAGCTGTCGAACATCTCGTAAAGTAGCAGAGATAGAACATAATGATGTCAGGTAATACACATTATGGGACATTCCACATGGATTATAAAAGACAGGGAGTTTAAGTTTTTCCACTTATAAATGCCACCGACTTGACTTAACAGAATATAACTTGTATTGCTGGAATTCTTGCAAGATGGCGATTAATTTGAGTGTAAACATCCCTTAGTTTGCACTAGACATAAAAATTATAGTAATTAACTTAGTACATATGAGTACAGGTTATGATAATTTATGCTGTTGCTCAGCAGTTGTGGTTGCAGTTTCGAAGCTTCGTGACATCACAAGTGTATAATGAGTTTCCATATGCCCAGTTGTCTGAGTGCAAAAGTAGCCAAATTGAGCCATCATTATTACTTGTGTCCAAAGAAATGTATACAGTGGTTCCTCGGTTAACGAACACAATTTGTTCCAGAAGGTCGTTCGTTAACCGAAAATTTTGTTCACCGAAACCATTGTTTCAGTGGGATTTTGGGTAATTGGTTCCAACTCACCGAAAATTACATACAAAGTAAAAAAAAATGCAGTAAAGTACACTTACTTTGAGGTGTGTCTGTAGAAGGATCCTGGTTGATGATGATGATGATGGGAATTAGAAGTGGGGGTGGAGAAGGGCGAAGAGAAGGAAGTGGGGTGGAAGAGAAATCACCCCATGTTTCATGCCGTCATTTCACCCATAAAATTTTAAGTTCAAGATTATTTTCTTCAAATCAACACTGCACTGCACTATATATTGTCAATATGTAAAATAAATTTCAGAATGACCAATAATTGTACTGTAAAAACGTAAAAATAGTTTATGTTCAAGAGAGCCACAAGCAAGATGTTACCTCCACTGACCAGAGATACAAACTGACGCTTTGCTGGGTGAGTCAAGTGGCTGATTGGCACACCAAAAACTAGTTTCCTGTACTGCAATTATGTTAAATAAGTGTTAAAATGACTAAAAATTTTAATATAAAACATGGAAAATTATTGAATAGTACAAACTTCTTGATATTTACTCAAATGGGAATGAATTTAAGTCCTAGAACCGATTATTGTATTGGCGAACTAATATTCCAGCTGGTGAGCAAGCGAAAACATGTTGACATGATTTTGTAAAAATTTCGTTAACTGAATTTTTGTTTGTTAACCAAATTGAAGATTCTTATGGAAGGTAATTCGTTAACCGAAATTTTGTTAAATGTGGCGTTCGTTAACCGAGGGATCACTGTATTCCCTTTATGTGTTTGCCCTTAGGACAATTATTTCTTTTACCACTATTGTACATATGTGTGTGTGTGTGTAGACACCCACACACACATACACACACACACCTTGCAGGATGCCATAAAACTCATGGGCTCCCTGTCCCGGCCGTGAAAATGGCGTCAACTTTAAAACTCCGCAGACATTCTTGGGTACATCCAGTGTGTCATCCGCGAATAATCGAAGACCGCAAATTATAGGGGAATGCTGTACTGTAACCTTGCAAGCAGTTTGGAGTTCTTTTAAGTGCTGCTTTGTTGGGATCTTTTATATCATTGATTTCAATAATGCTTACCTGGTACTCAGGATTGTATTATTATTCAGACACATCTTGATTGCTAAGGCACAAATTGATTAGATGTGCAGTTCTATAGTATATTGCCATAATACAGATTGAATGAAATTTTTGTTTCAGCTATGCATGGACATGAATCTGTAGTCAAAATTCTGTTACACCGAGGCAACTACAAGAAGGATGAAGATGATGCATGTGGCAACACCCCTTTAATGGAGGCTTTCCGTATGGGACATTTGAACATTGCCCGATTGCTCATCATTGAACACGGGGCAGCTATTAATGTCCGTGACAAAACTGGACGAACTGCATTTCATATTGCAGCTGAAGCTGGTCAATTAGAAAGTGTTAAAACTTTGATTGAAACATATGGAGTAGATGTGAATCTTTTGTCAGATGCAGGTAAGGTATGATAATTGTTGTTCTTGTGTCATGTTATTCCAAGGTATTTTATGTGTTCAGCTAGGGAGAGATTAGTGAGGAGTTACTGTGTACCCTAATTTGTACTTGCACCTATATTTTTAAATAAGCCATCTTAATCTGGGTTTAATTCACTCTACCCTAATCACTTTGAATTTAACATTTAGCAAACTAAATTTCAAATTCTGTATTGTATAGTGATTTCAATACTTGTCATGCATGTATCATGCACAAACATGTCCATCTCAAGCATTAGAAATGCTGCTATATTTTACCATTGTATGTATCATGTCATTTCATCCTTGTTCACAGTAAATAATATTTGGATAAGGCAGTCAAGTTTATTTTCAACTTTCAGGGTCATCGGCTGTACATTGTGCTGCCAGAGAGGGACAGACTGAAGTTGTAGAATTTCTGATAAAAATGGGATGCAAAGTCAGTATAAAAGACAACAATGGCAGGACAGGTAAGAATCAATGTAGCTGAATTTCATATGTCTGGTTAGCAAAGACATTCAATTAACATATGGTTGGCCTTGCTATAATATAGTTAGTTATTGTATAGAGTAGTAGCTACCGTATTTTAAGGCATAAAGCCATACCTACAACATATATTTTTCATAAATCGCTCATAGGAGCAATTTTGGCTTGTGCAGGACAAAAGACCCTTGTTATTGACTTGATGAGTATAATTCGGTCAAAACCTGTTGAATACATTTCACATATAACAACTGCTGATACATCAGGACACAGTTTGAATAATACGATCAATATACGGTACAGTACATAAGTACAGTCGGCCCTTAACGTACGCGGGGGTTAGGTAACAGAGATACCCGTGAATGTTAAAAATCTGTGTACTATTGCTGCCCCCCCATGTCCTTATTTACCGTATATACCTGTGTGTAGTTCGAGTTTTTAAGACCAAATTATTTGGCAAAAAATTGGGGGTCGACCTCTAAACGGGTAATAGTTTGGCTAGGTTGAAATTTTTTACCAGTAACTACCAGTAAACAATAGAAACGACGCACCACCAGCTGTGAGTGTCGGTACAGTTGCCAGGGCAGATCTCTTGCGTCATCATAGCAAGCCCAAAGCAGCCAAATGCATGGTATGGTATGCACAGGGTGATGTAAAATATAAAGTATTCATTTTTTAAAGTTTATTTATAGAAACTGTACATAAATTTTTTGTTCATTACATTTGAAACATCAATCTCTGTTAATTAAATTTGAAACAAAAGAAAACTACGATACCATATTTTCATTAAAATATTACATCACAAGTATATTTTACCTTAACTGTGATTGAATGACTATATTCTCAGAAATAAATTTGGAAATGTAATATTTTGGCTGAAATGACATACATATTACAGTGGAAAGTGGGATAAAATCATGACGAAAACAATGACTCGCTTTCTTTCGTTGTTCAAAAGATTTTACCGTAATCGCTTTTCGAATGGTTTTCAGTTAAAAAACTGTTGTACTGTACATTTCTTTGCACACGAGTTAGCTGGCTTAGTGGGGGAGCGGGAGGACAGCTGGGCAGTTGGTGGTGAAGGGGGAGCGTTGCAGAGGTAGCGTTGCCGTTGCTATGGTAAACAGGGAATACAGATGGTAAATGGCGACTATGTTAAACTTTCATTTGGCTTTTATTTACTGGTTTGGCAATACAGTATTTTTTGTTGTAACTTATTTATTGATAATATTCCTCAAATTTACGGGTACTGTATACTGTATATTGTTTTAAGAAAACTGCGGCTACAGTAAGAAAATACACACAAGTTTTTCCTAAATACTCCCTGCTAAAATGGGGGGGGGGGGGGGTTGCATCTCATATGGCTGTGTGTGTTATATGCTATAAATTACAGTAGTTAATATGATATTTTTTTTTTTTTTTTTTTTAATTTATCCCAAACTTCCCCTACATCTTACTTACTGAAGGTAAGTAAAATTAATATGTTAGTATTTAAAGACAGTAGCTCAGGTTCACCAGCAACCTAACAAAAATATATATCTTAGAAAACTTATTTTTCACCTCAAGAAAAAAAAATTGATTAGTGGACTAGTACTTTTATTATTCAGCTTTTTCTCAAGATAAAGTAAAGAAAGATGCCACTGCTGCTCTGCCACCATCTTTGTTTACAGGAGCATCAGGGTGTATTGTTGTAGTCCGAACATTTCATAGACATTAATAATAATGCTATTACATTTCACACTCACCAGTTTTAATTTATATCATATTATATTTGCTTATAGCACTGTGGATGGCCTGTGCATCAAGGAAGAATACATGTGCAAAGAAACTGGTAGACTTTGGAGCTCAGGATATAGCAGATAATAAGGGCATATCACCATCTCAACTTATGCCAATATAATATCTCTCTCCAGTCACACTACCAAACACAGAGGATCTGTTCAGCACTTCCTAGAATCCCATTTGTAGTCAAGTCTGGAGGGGGGGGACTCGTATTCCCCCCCCCTCCCTATGGGTGATGACACGAGCTAAAACTGAAAGGTCAACCCACAATATTATGCTTTAAAGCAGAGCCATGTGAGGCCAGAGCAGCAAATGGGTTAATGTTGTGGCAAAGACTCTTACACCCGGAGTTTTAATAACCCTCCTTCTATCTTCGGTGAAGGACCTGCAGGTAGGAGTCGTTCCCTCAAGTGGTACAGTAATAGCTCCGTTAGCTAGAATCCTTCTTAACTGGAACACTCCGTTAGCCAGAATTGAAATTTTCTTGGAAAATTGTTCCCGAAGCTGCAATTAATGGGAAAATTCTGGCTTTGGGAAAGATTTCCCAAGGAACACATTTTTCATGAAATTTCCGAGAAAACTTTCCCTGTACCCGGAAAATTCCAGGGATGGGGAGCTTTTTCCGGGTTTGAGTGATGAAAATTGCACATTTTCTGGAAGTTTGGAGAAAAATTTTCGGTACCTGGAAGATTCCAGGAATATGGGATTTTTCCGAGCTTTGGGTGGTGAAATAATCCATCATTCTGAAAAATTCCGAGAAATTTCCATAAAATATATATGGGCATTTTATTGGCTAGAAATCTTAAAATGGATAAAACCAAATATCACTGGGAGGACATCGTCACTAAACTTAATGCAACATATGCAGTAATATCTCCGTTAGCCGGAATCCCTCAAACCTGGAACGCTCCGATAGCCGGAATTGAAATTTGCTCGGTAAAGCATTCCCAAAGCTTAGATTTTGGCCTCCCCAAGACTCTGCACTGGTCCTTCGTGACGGCAGACGTCGCTCAACCCATTCTCGGTTTCGACTTCCTTACCTTCCACAATCGCGTCGTCGACCCAAGCAACCTCTGCCTCATCTTCGAGCCTACATCACACATGATCCGGGGTACATGTGCTGCGGTCACCGATACCATCACATGCTTCTTTCCGTCGAATGAGTACTCCTCCCTGCTCAAGGAGTTCAATGAACTTTTCTCAACCCGAGTCTCTCCACCACCACATCGAGACTACAGGACCTCCAGCCTTCTCACGCCCTCGCCACCTTCGTCCTGAACACAGCCAAGGCGGAATTCAACAGACTCCTGCAAGACGGCATCATTCGACCTTCAAAGAGTCCCTGGGCATCTCCTCTTCACATGGTTCCAAAGCTATCATCCAATGATTGGAGGATATACGACAACTACAGAGCCCTTAACCTCGTCACCGAACCTAACAGGTACCCTATCCCGCATGTCCAGGGCTTTCACCACAAACTCCACAGCATGACCATCTTCTCGAAGATCGACTTGGAGCGTGCTTTCCACCAGATTCCAGTGGCACCTGCAGATACCCAGAAGACAGCCATCACCACTGTTCGGTCTCTTCGAGTATGCCAACATGAGTTTTGAATTACACAATGCAGCTCAGACCTTCCAGAGGTACGTGAACCACATTCTTCGCGACCTTGACTTTGTCACTGTCTATATAGACGACATTCTTGTCACATCTCCGACGCCTGCCAAGCATCATCACCACCTACAGTTCCTTCTCCAACACCCGCAGAACAACATTTCTGTGAGCCCCCTTTTCATCCTCAGGTACCTACTGCTCCAGATCCTACTCTTGATGAGGATCCTGCTCCTGATGAGGATCCTGCCCCCGATGAAAATCTTGCACCTGGCCCTGTGAACCCAGCAACCCCGAGGACTTTGCACCTGTTACGAGAGAAGCATCACATTCCTCGTCCGTACCTTCCTCCGCTCACCCTTCTAATATCTACAAACCTCATCCTCCAGATGCTTTTCCTCCTGCTTCTCCCACAGATTATGTGTCATTCGACGGAGTCGTCACTCGTAGTGGCCGAGTGGTTCACATCCCCGCTTGCTATACCTCACACCTGGGATATGAGCCTGCCTTCAACAAGTTTCCTGCAGCACCCGGAGGGGAGGGGAGTATTGTAGTGGCTAACTCTCCCTTCAACTACTCAGCCGTCCTCGCTTCAGCCAATCAACGGCGCCTCTCTTACCATAGCCATCCGTCCTTGAGTCGCTCGCTGATTGGCCAGCTGCCGTCATCACCTCAGCGGCGCCTTTTATATCACACCTCCATTCCTGAGTAGTCAGGATTGTATAAATACCCCCTTGCCTCATCGGGAAAGTCATTCTACTCCACGCTCTCTAGCTGACAAGACCTCCTCTCCAGAAGCGCCTCAACCACACACCAACTCCCCAGCATCCTACTGCAGTGTACATACAATATACGTGGAGTTACGCTATCCTGAGTTTCCTTCCTCACCTCCATCTTAAGTGCGAGATCTCCCTTAAGTTACCTGTGTATGTGGTCCTAAAGAATGAGAAAGTTGACACCTAAAAGAAAGAGAAAATTGACTAACTGCACCACATACACACGCTACAACTTTCTTCTTGCAATGGCAGTTTCTTCGTCCCGTTGGGACATATGATACACCTCCTTACTGTTGGCACGTCCCAGGTGCAGTCTCTTACACTTCGTGATATTGAATCTTAGCAGCCATTTCTTTGACCATTCTTGAAGCTCACAGAGATCCTTCTGCAGCTCTTCACAGTCTGCTTGGGTCTGCTCTGGGTATTAATAAAGAACAGCCCAAATGACCGAACTGCTAATAAGTTGGTTAGTGGTGAAAATAGATAAGAATATAAATAAACTTGCAGGGTTACTGTTACCGCCACAGTAGAATAAACTAGAATGGAGGAAGAGAGAGAGAGAGAAGGGGGGGGGGGGACAGGAGAGAGACAGAGGGAGTGTTGACAACGAGCTTTGCTGAGGTGTTAAGTGAGAAACAGATGGCCCCTCGCCTCCAACTGACTAGCTCGATCAGTCTCTAGCTGTCCAGTGAGCCATCAAGTCAGGGAGTTAATAAGTACTACATTAGACCCGAAACACGTAAGTTTTATACGGTTTAACACCATACTGTACTCAAACATATTATATGTAGTCGTTAATAGTGATGGAACATACGATTGAATTAATTATCTCATATGTAACATATGTAATTTGTACTCTGCAGGTTTTGGCCGAATAAAGAACAATCGAGTCCTACATGCAAGGGTCTCATTATCCCACAGTCGCTCATTGGGCGGTTAAAGTTACCATACGTCCGTATTTTCCCGGACATGTCCTTTTTTGGTCATTAAATCTCCGTCCGGCAAGAATTTTTAAATACATGTACAGTATCTCAAAACGTCTGGGATTTTACCCTTATTATTTTCTCCAAATGTTTCGATGCAAAATTGACCATGAGATAAAAGTAAGAATAAAATATTAATTGGTTCTTGGGAAAAGAGATTGTTGATTAAGAATTATTATTCGAGAGGGAGATGTACAATTTTTCTCAAAACCCCCTCCCCTGGTTATCTGTGTCCGCACTGTGAACAGTAGCGTTTCTTTGTATTTATTTTGTTATCCCTAACAGAACTAAAGCCAAAACTAAAGTGTTTTTCACTTGGTAGAGAAGAATGGGATGTTGAGTGCTTGGTATGTAGACCACTGGCAAGGATACTGGTTATAATCATTGTCCGCTGGTACTTACGTCTCTGTGGCAAATAAAGGCGCAAATAATTACAAACTCACATGGACTCAGACAAGTACAAGAAAGCAGTTCAAGGAGAGAGCATATCAGCAAAATTGACAGAATATTTTGTTCAACCAGGCAGCAATTTTTTTTTCTTTTTTTTACGGGCATTAGCCCACCCGGGCACAGGTAATGACCCACATTAGGGCCTGGAAGGCGAAAATATAATAAATAATAATTATAATAATAATAATATCTATTATTATTATTACAACAATTAATACAAATAAAATAATCAAAATAATAACCATAAATAAATAGAAAATTGAAAAAAATAAATCAAGAGTGAGAAATTATATACATTATATATGTTGTGTTGTCCAAGTAAGAGAAACAATTGAGACCCTGCAATTGTGTGTAAATGAGGCAGAAAGTCAGATCAACAACCTGGGACTTGGTCACAATTTTCGTGATGCCATACGGCAGCAGGGTCTACCACAGACAACACATTATGCTGCCAATATCTTCCAGGCGGTAGTACCTCCCTGTTTGATAGCTGCCAATCTACCTGTAACATTATATAACATTAATACATCGCGAGTTAGTAGATAATAGTACAAATACCCCCCCTCTCGCTGGAATGTCTTTTTTTTCTGTTCTAAAGTTAACCCTAAATAAAGTATATATTTTGGTATCTGGCAACTATTCCACCTGGTGATGGCGTCCACGTTGTGATCAGCTGACTTGCTCTGGCGAGGGTGACGTGGAGGGAACTTTAAAGTTATATATGATGCCAACTATTGACAGGTATTTATACATCTTAAAATGCATGACAGTCTTTGTGGTGCATATATAGCTGTAGTAATATCAGTAACGTGTAGTGACAATATAAAGCTTTTACTACATTGATACCATAGGCGTTATCATATCGATGGGCGTTTCACCCCAACCATCACTCACTTTGACACGTATGTTACATTACCTGTATATTAAAGTAATGCATTGTAGTTAGAGATTGAGGTCAAGATTTAGAAGTTGCCACGACCTAATTGACTTGAAAATGTTTTTTTTTTTTAGTGTAAACCACCCTGTTAAATACAAATATAACCTACATTGGCGCCGGAAATTAATTTTTTTCTCTATCCCCATATATGACTCTAATTCAGATGTGTAGGGTACGGTACTATATGGTGGTGTAGTGGATATTTTGATGTGACCGGATAAGTTCCTACTAACACTATTTTACTTAGCTGGTCACGGCAAAAATCCACTGCCATATAGTATGATCATCTTTTAGGTCATACAGCAAACATTTGGATTTTAAGTTCAGGTTAGGTTGGGTTTGGTTAGGTTAGGTTGAAATTATGGTTTTCTGGTGTTTGTTTTTGTGTTTTGAGTGACTTCTAAATAGGTGCATGACCAAAACAATAATTTTACCTACTATATATCAAAAATCTCCTGCTGGTAAAAGTTATATAGTGATGAAGAGGATAAGATGTGGCACTGGCTGGCAGGTGTCAGTTATAAAATTTATTAGTTGTTTATTTTACCATAAATTGGTTGAGTTTATTGATTGTCACAACGTTAGAGTTGCTGATAAAGAAGAGAGGTTGCCTCTTCGTTTTAATTTTAGTAAAATTTGCTAGTTTATATATAAACTGACAAATTTGAAGGGATCTTTTAGCATTCGGTTAGCTTTAGGGTAGGTCAGGTTAGGTTAAATTAAAATTATAAAT
The DNA here is from genome assembly GCA_958450375.1 of Homarus gammarus. Lineage (NCBI taxonomy): Eukaryota > Metazoa > Arthropoda > Malacostraca > Decapoda > Nephropidae > Homarus > Homarus gammarus. The sequence goes on from CAUDMG010003960.1 coordinate 4,883,241, forward strand.
AACCAAGGTTTGTTTGGTTACCGAAGACAAGTTGTGTAAGGTCAGGTAAGGTTTTCAAATGTTTGTTGGTTATCAAAGAAGGTAAATGTTACTCTACGGCCAGCCATGGGAGGAGGAGGGTGTAGTGTGCGGGTGGTCTGAATCGCATTACCATGCTATATAACCCATGTCTGACTCCCCCTAAAAAATGCATTTCCCTTATAGAAGACAATATCTAAAGACAATAGAAGCAAAAATTATGGCAGAATAGTGATGTGTTGTTGCTGAAATCACGGACGTACTAAAGAGTTGCATTAACCCTCATCTGACCTGACCTAACCTAACTTAACCTAACCTAACTTAACTTTAACTTAAGCTAACCTAATCTTACACTAACCTAACATACCTAACTTAGCATAACTTTAACACCTGCTGTGGGCAAACTTACATGTACTAGGATGGGGGGGGGAGTGGTGAACCATGACATTGAGGACTTGGACTTGGTCACAATTTTCGTGATGCCATATGGCAGCAGGGTCTACCATTAGACAACACATTATGCTTCCAATATCTTCCCAGGCGGTAGTACCTCCTTGTTTGATAGCTGCCTACTACCTACAAGCAAAGTAGTTTCTGTAGTGCTGCTAGGTTCAGTCTTAGCCTTTTCTAGCCAAGTTCATTTAACAAACTGAAACCATAGCCGCAACGCTTCAGCCGTTTGTGTTTCTTATCAATTTGTTTTTTTTATTGCACTAGAACAAATTCCTCGGGTTGGATAACACAGGGATCCCGCAGTCTGGCCAGTCTCATGTAGAGGGAAGGATGTTGTGGTCTTTCAAAAACTGGAGGGTGAGATCATCTTTCCCCCTAAAATCACAAATCTGTAATGTTCATATAAGGCTGGCGACACCCTTCACATGTCTAGGTGAAATTGAAACTGGCACAGCAGAATGCAGCGGATTGTTTTGAAATACGTCAATATGATTGGCTGTTTATGTCCAGGATGTGGACCGCTGGTAAAGACAAAATAGTGTGTGCTTAGGCTCCTAATTATCTATCAAATGAAGTATTTGCCCATGAAATGATCATATCAGAACTCACTCATGAAAATAAAGTAAGAAAATAAACATCAAAACAAATAACACGTCAGCAGGTTTCTCGTTAATATTAACTGTTTTTGAATGTTGAATATCCTGCTAATTTAAAAAAAGTAATTCTCTTTTGTCAGAAATGATTTTTGAGCATAACCTAACCAATCGTGATATGATTAACCAGTATCTCTGCAAGTTTCTTTGACGTCACAAGCATGAAAATAAAGATCTATACAAGCAAAATTATTTTTTAATATTCTTGTTAAATATCTGCTTCATTTCTGAATTAACATGTTATAACCACATTACAGTATATTACAGGGTTGGCCAGACTTGCTAAACCCAAGAGCCGATAAACTTCATATGTTTGAGAGCTGCAAGACATGAAGAAACTTTATAGTACACGTTTTTATTGTTACATACACATTTTATTAAAAAAATTATATGCAAATATTACTAAGAAATACATGTATGCAGTATTAGATACGAATGTATGTAGATTTTTAATTTCTTAAATTGAATTAGTTTCAATAATTGGAATGCTCACACATGTACCAAATGTTATCAAATTCTTAAGTGATGTTTGTTTTAATGGTGTTGAGTAAGTTTAATACACAGTGAACTACGGAAACATCTCAGAAAAATATGCAACTCTGCATTTCAGTAACAAAATTTGATTGCTGAAATAAAACGTCAAAAAATCTATTAGTATTATTAATGAAATTTATTTGCCTTCAAAAATTTTTGGTCAAAACTTGGAGGAAAATATGCAAAAGAAAAGCAAGTAAACCAATAAAATTATAGATATTTTAACCAGATACCACCTTACAAAGTTACAATATTGTCATAACATTACTTATTACGTAAAGAGATATTGCTACGATTATTAGGCTATTTACTACTAGTAGAAGTCTTGTGGGTCTCCAACTTGGCTGTGATTCTTGGAAAATCCGGCTGATGTGTTGTCAAGGCTGTACGAATTAGCTCCGTCAGGTGTTGATTTGTGAGGATTGCACGAAGTTTTGACTTCACAAACTTCATTACAGAGTACAGTGATTCACAGCAGTATGTTGTGCTGAAAATTGAGATGAGTCGCACACTAGTTTTCTTAAGAGTTCAGGATATTTTGTTTGGGGAACTTGCTTCCAGAACTCGACTGTAGATTGAGATTTGTGGATCATCTTTAGACCCAGGTCCTCCTGAAATTCCATTACTTCCATTTCCACAGCAGATGATTCTGTAACCAGAGGTTCGAGAATCGGACGACCATCATTTATTAATTACATCAACCATGAATGGATTTATAAAAAAGGCAAAGCAGGGTTTCAGTTTCTGCAAATCATTAAATCTGGCCAGGAAATTATCAAGCAGTCCTTGTAATTTATCTTTGTATTCTTCCAGTTTGTGGTCTTTTATTTCAATATCATGGAATGTATTTACTCTCCTTATGAGATGGGGGAAGTGGCTGAAGTTTCTTGACAGGACAGTATGTCTCTGAAAATATCTTATTTTTTCTGGAAGCTGAAAATTGTTTGAGTAAGATTAGAAACAGTCTTATCCTTCCCCTGGAGTGCCAGGTTGAGAGTTTGTAGATGTTTCATTATATCAGTAAGGAACATCAGATCTTGCATCCATTCATCATTTTCCAGTTGAGGATAAGATCTTTTCTTTTCTTCAAGAAAGTAGTGATAGGGTCCAATAGATCTATAAACCTATTCAAGATGTTGCTGGTTGACAGCCACCTCACAATGCAATAGAAAGAGACATCGTTGGGCTTTTCTTCATGTTCCAGTTCTTCTATAAATTTTTTGAACTGTCAGTGGGTCTTCCCATTTGAGTGGATGAAATTGACAATATCTCGGACAATTTTCAAAAAAATTTCGTACCTGAAGTATCTGGCTGCTTGGTGTTCATGATGAATGATGCAGTGAACAGGGAGGCACTCTGGAAATTTGGGATCACATTTCTTGAGTGCAATTAGTCTTGCATATTTCCCCACCATTGCAGGTGCTCCATCCATTGCAACACTGATAAGTTTATCCAGTGGAACATCAGCATTTGTTAAGGCACTGTCAAGCGCATTTTTAATATCAACACCACGAGTTGTTTCTTTTAGTGTCACTAAGTCTAACATCTCTTATTTCACAGTTACATCAGAGGAAACATAACGAACAAATGCTGCTAGTTGTGGGTTGTCTTCTATGTCTGTAAACTCATCAATAGCTAAGCTAAATGCCAGAGAATTCTTCAAAATCATTTTGCATCTTGCTTGCAACATCAGCACCTATCTGGGAGATACACGTCTCTGTAGTGTGGCGTGAAATTGGAGTTTGTGCTATTAGCCACTGAAGTTTTGTGTTATTAGGATCTAACCCTGCAAAACTTAAGCTATACCTGTATTCCTCTTAAATTCTCCATCAGAATATGGGCATTTAGCACGATCAATATTCCATGAAATAGCAAGACTTGTTTCAGTCGTTGTATCAGCTTCCTTACTGAGCGTTGTCAACAGTATTCGCTGGCTGTTTAGTGATGATTTTAACAACTTGTTTTCCGTAATTCTGATTTAGGCGGATAATCACACGAAAAGCTTTTGTGATTTGCTTCGCAGTGGCGTTTCAAGTTACTGGCTTTGTAGTGAGTGAGTGACATTGCAGATAAGCACAAAGGTTTGTCTCTTTTATCTGTGAATGCAAAGGCTTCCTCCCACTCTGGCTTAAAATTTCTGTTTTCATCTTCATACTTTCGCTTCTTACAATATGATGAGGCCATTTTCCTCCACCAAATTTTTACATAGTGCTTTCAAATATATTTAACAGTATTTAAAAACAACTTATTCTTGTGAACTGTAGACACAATTTATGTCCTGAGTGTACCAACTAGATCTGCACAGTTCAAAGTCGTGTGTTACACTGCGTTAATGTACATGCAGTGTATCGTGACGTGAGGCCGGGCCCTGACCTGCCAAGCCCATCCCCCTGGCCCCTCCCATCCCTCTGCCCTTCCCTCTGACATTCCTCTGTAATCCCTCTGCTGACCTTAAATTTACTGACCTGAGATTTGCTGATCTGAAACTTCTTTAATCCCTCCCCTCAGCACTGATGAATGACACCTGACCCTGATCTATCATTAAAATTAAAATTTAATTCTTAAATATTTGTACTCACCTTGCATATTTAACTTACGTTTTAATCCAGTGGAGTCTCAGTTTACAAATATAAAGCTCAAAAAATTTTCTTATTTACCGGTACCTTTTATATTAATTATGACTCAAAAAGGGAGTTGAGACATTATATTTTTGCGAGCTGCACATTGACTGTCAAAGAGCCACATGCAGCTTGCAAGCCGTTGTTTGGCCACCCGTTATATTAGGTAGTAGGAAGCTATCAAACAGGAAGGTACTACCATGTGGCATCACAAAATTGTGACCAAGTCCCAGGTTGCTGATCTGACTTTCTGCCTCATTTACACGCAATTGCAGGGTCTCAATTGTTTCTCTTTGACAACAAAACATACCGTACTGTATACAGTATATCGTTTAGTGATGTCACGGTTGTCAGATTTCAAAGCTCCGCAGTTGCGGTTGTTAGGAAGCCACAACTGCTCAGGTGTGGTTGTTTGGTTTAACTTTAAACTTGGATTAATGCTGTAACCTGTGTGAACTTGTCAACTTATCTTCCTATGATTTTTCCCTGTAAAAAAGTCATAATTTTGAGCAACATATTACTCTACTTTAGTGTACTCAAATGTACTAAGCTAAAGGACTAAAAAATTTTATCTTTAATGTAAACTTTGAGATGTTTATACTCAAATTGTTATCTTGCAAAGCTTCCAACAATGCACATTATATTCTGTTTAGTCAAGTCTTTGACATTTTATAAGAGAAAAACTTTAAGCCTAAGCCAAATTCATCCTGAAAAATCCAGATCACTGCCTTCCCTCCTGGCTGGTAGGAAAGGGGAGGGGGAGGTGGGGTGCTCACAGGCAGCAAGGGGAGATTCAGTGGAGGGGGAGGGGTGGTGTAGGTCATGGACTCAGGATTATACAAGACAGGGAATATAACATGCATTGCTGGAATTCCTGCAAGATATTGATTAATTTGAGTAAAAAACATCCCATAGTTTGCACTAGACATACATTAAAATACAGTAAAACCTCGAATAATGATGGTAATGTGTCCTCCAATATTGCAGTGTAAGATGAATCATCATATCATGAATCATTAATTACCATTAAAATAAAGCAATAATAATGAGATGTGTTCCAAAGTCTGACCTTTTCATATCTTTTGTGTGGCGTTTTACCCTCTTTTCCCTCAAAACAATAAAATTAATGATAAATGCAAACTATATTCTTTAAATAATGTTTATGAATGCACCTTATACAAAAGATATGAAAGGGTCAGACTTTGGAACACCTCTCATTATTATTGCTTTATTTTAATGGTAATTAATGATTCACGATACGATGATTCACCTTACACTGCAATATTGGAGGACACATTACCATTGAACTTCTGTATATCTGGAGTGGGAGGTCTTTTGTGCCCCTACCCTACATTTATTTTACCTTTGTTGTGCATTCTTATAATTGATTGTTGTCATCACATATAGTGCAATACTATATTTAACTTCATTGCTCAACTTCTCTCCGGACATGATTTGAATAATGTCATATAAACTTGTTATTTGATGAACTATTTGCTTCTTTTCTATAGATTGCTAATAAAGAAGAAAAAGTGTCAAGATGTTCATCTCTGTCCTGACCCTGGTTACTATTGATTATAAAACTATGCTTTTCAAGTTATGTACTGTTTATACAGGTATAGCATAATGAAAATAATGTTTTCAGACAGCTGTTGAATCTGTGGTTTTATATGTGCCTCATAATTTTTACAAAGAAAAATAGTTCACAATGCAACAGCCACCAGCCTTTCTAGACAATGGTCTCATTCCTAGAATAAATTTTTAATTTCACTGCCTTTCCATGAATCTTTCTAATTTTCAGGTTGAGCACAATGGATTCTTTTGAAGAGTACATCAATCTTCATTGGACTACCATAGTTGTCACATGTTCATCTCCCAGCATAAGAGAAGGAGTGGAAGAAGGTAATGTGTGTGTGAAATATATACAGTACAGTACAGGTATACCAATACAGTACAGTACTTAACATTCACTACAAGATTTATGGTGGTATGTATGGGCATATGATTACTCTAGGCATTTTACTACACTGGACACTTAAAGTCAAATTTTTGCTGCTGTCTATATGAGGGCATCAAGATTATCTCTTGTATCATGCAAGTGAGACCTGCTTATGTGAACTGTACACTCACCAAAAAAGTCAGTCCTCTCTCCCATCCATGAATTCTGTGAATCATGAACCTGTCTATCCAAGGCATCACGCATTGTTGAGCCTATAGATGTGCACTGTGTCATGTCTTGGATTCACAGGTTCATGATTCACAAGGTTGATGGATGGGAGAGAGGACTGACAGGACTTTTTTTGGTGGAAGTACATTGATTATTAGTCTTCCTTGAAATATTGTACAGTAATAGAATATTGGTAATCTCCAGTGCCAGTAAAATCAATAATAATTTTCAGAGTGTAAACGATTATCTAGTGGTGGTTTATTGCCTCAACATGATTTTCTATTGGTGTTGGATGATCCACGCCCTGAAATCAGACCATCAAAACATGATTCAGAACTTCAGTCAACTCCAGGGGTGGGGAGTGGAGGGGCAACAATTAATGCCCTCCTTGTGGCGATAGAGAGGCTCTCTGCCCAACACCATCACACCACAGTGAGTTTAGCATAGTGCATAGAACATTAGACAACTTTTCAATTCATAGTTATAGAGGATTAGTCATAAAATCCCTCTTTCTTGCTAGAGCCCATTGCCAGGTAACTTAATGCAAGCCACTTATTGGGGTGTCTGTCCTTGGGCGACCCTTATTTAGGATTGATTTATTAATTTATATAAGTAACCCAATCTTTTTACCATCATCACAGGGAGACTGCAACAGCTGCCCATGGATGCTAGGAAATCTTCTTAGAGCCATGTCTGCTCAATCATTATGTCAACATTCCAGGGGTGAAGGGGATACTTAGTCAACATAAGGGGATCACATTTTGAAAAACATGAATTTAAAAACAGAAAATTGCTACATTTGGCAGTACAGTCATTAGCAGTAATATCTACCCGCCTCCCCCCAGAACCCGGAGCCACAGCCAGTGAAGGCCAATATTGACACAGTGCATCATCACCAGCCATGATAGTTCCACAACTTCCCAGTAACATTTGGAGGGGGGAGGGAGAAGGGTTTGTTCGATCATCCAACCTTTACTTACTGTGGCTCTGGTTACTGGGTGGGGGTAGCAATTACTGCTTCCCTCTGTACATGTATTCCCAATTTACTTTTATCCTCTTCTCCACTGATTGGCTTGTTCTGTTTTTGAAAACTTTATGTAAACATATTTTTTGTAAATCAAAGCACATTTTCTCAGACTCTCTTTGTAAAAGCTGAGATATGTTCCAATGAAAAAATTCCTTTAAACATCTTAAAATGTCAAAACAATTTCATAATGCACTTTTTTATATACGTACATAATAATTATAAACCAATAATAAACACTTTCTCTTACAACTCTTCACTTTTCAGACTTTTTAAATTTTAAATGTAAGGTGAGCTTTTACCCTGATACCTATTTTCCTTTCCACTTTAACTTATATTAATCCATACCTTAAGATATACAGTACATTATATAATATTACAGGGCGTCCCCGGGTTACGAACTGTTTCTGTTCTGAGGATTTTAGTAAGACGGATTTGTACGTAAGTCGGAACACATGATATGTGCATACCGTACTTAAAAAACAATGTTTAAAATCACACTACAGTATATCATACCCTAAGCCCTTATACAGTATACATCTAAAATCACTTAATTTAAGGGTGCATCTTCACTTTAGCATTTTAGCACTAATGAACCAAACGAGTAGACAGCGCATGAATGAACCGAACGAGCAGTTCAAGTGCAAGCTCTCTGTATTCTGCGTGTTCGGCGGTGCTCGCCTTATTCCCACCATTTACCTCAGTTGAACCATGGGTCTCACAGTGGCAGCAGGTGTATTCTTCATTATCTACTCCTTAGCCAAAAGGAAGAAGAAATCTAGGAGTGTGTGGTTAAGGTGACTATTTTCTGGACGGAAAATATGTCCCTGCAGAGTGAAATGGATCATGGCCATTTGAAAAACTTTACTCGAATGACACCAGAGGATTTGAAACATTAAGTAACCTTGTAGGACCAAGAATTATAAAGAAGGATACAACATTCCGAAGAGCTATACCGGTCAAAAATCGTTTGGCTGTAACTCTATTCTTTCTAGCCACAGGGGACTCCTATACTGTACCAGCCTGAAGTATTTATTCAAGATATTCAAGCAACGCGCAAGTGTGATAATCGTAGAAACATGCAACACTTTGATTGAAGCCCTGAAATATTACATAAGTAGTATAAAAACATTAATGTTAGCATATTAATATGTTGGTATTATACTGAATTTTTTTTATGTATCATTATCCATCATTTACAGTACAAATATTTTTACATTTCACAGTTAATCAGTAAAATAGTTTATCTTTGCCAGTCCCGACAGTCTTTTTTCCCTTTATCCTCCTGAAGCTGGCAAGCAAGCTTCCCATTTTGTTCTTCCCTTCTCCCGGGGAACATTCCATAATTAGTGCAATGCTCACCCAGCAATCATGCTTCATAACTTTATCATAGTACAAGCCATGTTGGGGATTCCATAGCTCTGGATGTTAATAAGGTTAAACATTTCTCCCTGTCCCACTCCATAACACACCGAATAGCTGGAACAGCGCGAACACCCATCCTGACTGTACAAAAACGAGCAGTTGAATCCTTTTGAGCACGTACCATCTACTGACGAGCGATGGAAAACGTTTGGCGCGCTCGGTTCAGCTCGGAGACATATTCTTACTAGCCGAGTTCTGCTCGTTTGGTTTGTTCGGGCTAAAATGCTCAAGTGAAGACGCACCCTAACACAAAAAAAGAAATAGAATGACAAAATTCAGTAAATGAAAGTAAAAAATAAGTCATCAGGTAAATAAAGTTTTGTCAATTTCAAGTTTAACCCCGTTCGTATCGGCGGGCGTTCGTAAGTCAGGCGTTCGCAAGTTGGGGACCTCTTGTATATCTTAAAGCACCCCGAAACCTAACATCTTTTGGGAATTACTGATAAAATATTAAAACCCTGTTTTGCACTCTCACTTTAACCCCTTGGCGGGGGGGGGGTGTGTGTGTGTGTGTGTGTGTGCGCAAATTAAGGATATTCCTTCTCCATTTTTAACTTAATTTTCCCCACAAAAGGGGGAATGCAGCAAAAGTAACATAGATAAACAAAATGTTATTTTCTGCCCACCATACTATAAATAATAGTAATATCTCCGTTCGCCGGAATCCTTCAGACCTGGAACTCTCTGATAGCCGGAATTTAAATTTTCTTGGAAAATCTTTCCCAAAGCCAGAATATTATGGAAATTTCTGACTTTGGGAATGATTTTTCCAAAGGGCTCATTTTCTGGAAAATTCTGAGAAAATTTTTACAGTACTCAGAAAATTCCGGGGTTTGGGGAGGTTTTTTGGGGGTTCGAGAGATGAAAATCAGGCGCGTTTTCCGGAAATTTTGAGAAAAATATTCCGGTACCTGAGAAATTCCAGGGATGGGGAATATTTTTCCAGGTTCGAGAGACGATGTAATGCGTAATTTCTGTAACTTTCAAGAACATGTTCCGTTAACAGGAAAATTCCGGGGACGAGGGATTTTTTTCCAGATTTCAGAGAGTCTGTCTCATTACCAGGAAATCTCTCATTCCCGGAAGTGCTCTGCACCAATTGTTCCGGCTAACGGAGATATCACTTTATTTCACATTGTGACATCATTCCCAAAAGTTTGATATGATCTCGATGGTTTTGTGCAGATCAACAGCGAACTTGTTCACAGTAGCCGCATTCTTGTGGTTCATTATGGTCGTCTCTTGCTGCATTCTCCAGGAGGCACAGCATTCCTACGACTCTCACCAAAACAAACGTTTGTGCCCCCAAGTGCCAGAACAACGCCACCTACTCTCTTACAACATGCCATTTGGATGACAACTAAAGTAAGTTCCAGTATGGTTAACTCTGTTTTTTATATCATACATGCCACAAGTGTCCTTAAACTCTTTCAAAATGACAACTCCAGGTCAGTTTCTAATGAATTTCTTACCTTGGTGTATTTTTAAGATGAGTGCAAAGAGCAAAACTGGAGTGTGGGTGACATCATTAGATGCTTTCCTTCCTTACTCCCTGGAGTTACACCCTCCCGATACTGATGGCATTGATGGTGCTATAGTGTGTACTGTGGCAGCCCCCTTAGAGCATGCTGTGCACCATGGTGTTGTTGTTGCTGGGAAAGGTCAAGACATTAGTAAAATGGAATACAGATTGCCACTAGAAGAACTGAGTGAGTAATTCTTTCATTCTCTAATAAGTTTGCTTGAGAAGTTTATCCTGCATTATATCAGAGAGTCTCAGTTCTCATAGTTAGTGTGAGAGGATGGTTGGTAAGATGGTAGTTATTATTGTGGTTGTGGAACTGGATGTTTTGTTCTTGAAGGTGGTTGTTTTTGGATTTAACCAATCCAAGATTATTATTTTTTTTTCTTGAAGAGATTTTATTGTGCCTTCTAGTAAAGGATTTTATTGTGCCTTAAAGTAATGGATTTTATTTTGCCTTAAAGTAATGGAGGAATGAGGAAAAGCTGTTTTCCAGTGTCCATTGGACTAGTCTGCAAATTTATTTATCAGTGTTGATGATTGTGCTTGACTGTGATTTTGGGGTTTTCATCCATCTAACAGAACTGAAATAAAAGGTCAAGGAGATCCAGAATTCCACAACCCCCCATATTAAGCCAAGGAAGTTTAGCTCCTTTGTTTTTCCATCAGCTTGAGGAAAAGTTCATTCATAAAAGAAATACTGCCTTTTTTATAGACAGTACGTTAGTGGTTGCCAGTATTAATAAACAGTTTTCCTGCTTGTTACCTTAAAGAAAGTACAGTACTGTGCAGTACAATATTTAAAAGTGAGGCTAAGAGCAGAAACATTATATCCAGTGCTGTTAGAGGTGCATTTTGTATTTGCAACCCTGAGATTTTTATGTGCTGTTTTGTATTTCTGGCTTTTTGGTCACCCAGAGTCATTTATGTTTGCTGAGAATATTTAAGGGGATAGGGATACCTGTACTGGTCATATACTTGGGGCATTGGTGGTCCCCATATGCATGGCCTAAACTTTTTAGGACCATTAAAAATTCTTAATTTCTTGGCTTTTATTTACACCAGGCCTTGTGTCTGCAGCTGACTGTTACCAATGTTGCAGGTATTTCATGGTTACCTCTTCATGATTGGGGGAGGATGAATAGCCATTAAGCCTACTGCATGGGAATTTGTTCAAGGTGTAGAAGCTGCTGCAGACTTGAGAACTGTAAAGCTTGGTATAAAAAAGTAACCCAGGAAGATTTGACATTATGCTAACCACACTTGCAAACCACAACCCAAGGAAATTATCTGCCACTTCATATACATCCAGGGCCCCAATCACTGTTGAGCAGTTTAAAGCAAGAGAGCAAATTTTTTCCAAAGATCCACACTGTCGAGGAATCAAACTAAGACTCTCACACTATTGAGACAAATACAATACAGTATAACTGAACTTTATACCATTGATATACCACGTTTTGAACTGTGGTTATGGTCCACGTGTTCAGAGATATTGTCCTTCACCTTATATCTCTTGATTTTTGTAACCTAGGTAGTATATCTTATTAGTCACAAAAATGAATTATTTTATTATTTTTCAGGAAAGGTTTTTCCAGGAGGTGTCAGTGCAGTGATCTCTGGAATAGTGTTCCTAAGTGCCTCATTGACAGAACAATTACTTGGCCTTCACACAGTGCCACCCCTAGACTGCTGTACTTATTATGGCACTGACAGTGGAGTGTCACCTCTACAGGTATATATCTCTTTAAACTGTGGACAAATAAGTACTGTACAGTACTTATAGCAATAAAATAATAATATTTGTATTATTGAAGGTAATAATAATAAGAATGAATTAATGCAGCCATTCACAATGAATGTAAAGGACATATTAATTTAGCATATGTCTTTATGGTTGCTTGGAGAAGCTTGCAAACAATGTCATTTCTAAATTGTATTTGGTGGTAAGAGTTATTGTACTGTATTACAAAGCTTAGAAAAATAGTATCAAATATATTTGTATCTATTACAGTTGTCATTATACTTCGACCTCCTGCTGCCACTTTGTTCTGCAGTTCACTATGAGGAATACATCTCTGGCCAGTGTGGAACTATCTATGCTCAGGCAGCAAGTTACAATACCCTTACCCAACAGGAGTCTCGTTCAGCCAGGTAACATCATGTGAAAATATCTTTTGTATAAGATTTCAAAGGCAATTTTTGCTTGTATGGCATAAATATTTTCTCTAAAAATAATGCTTTGTGAGTGACATAATCCGTTTAGATTATTTGAAGTGATTACTAATCAGTACTGTACACAGGTTTGTTGAGTAATGCAGAACATGAGAGTAGATATACCTACTTTCCCTGAAGTATTTTGCTGTGTCACTACTAGACGAGAGTTTATAATAGTTTTGGCAAGCAGCTTGGTTACATGAGGCAGGTTACCATCAGTCAGCCTTATAGCAAACAAAGTAGAGCGAGTGGTTTTGATTTACCTACCCTAATCTGACTTGACATGACCTAACAAAGCTTGATGTAATCCAGCTTGGCCTTTGTCCTCACATTTGTCAGGAAATATAATGATCTAACAATCATATGTACCAATAACTTTTAGAGCATTGTAGAAGAGACCTTTCTCTTTAATGAGAGAAAACACAACCAGACAAATGGTAACTTTTGTTATTACATTATACAGTACTCAAGTTACATAAAAGAAAAAATACAGTAGCTAATGTACTGTAAATTGATATTGTTTATTTCAGACTCCAGATTTGGAAGCAGTTACAAGGACATAAGATTACTTTTCACCCTCTTCAAGGTGTGCAGCATCACTATATGGGTGCTAACTTATCATTTCAAGACTCACTGATACCATTATTACCTTCATCCAGCATCTTGCTTAATGACACATTTATTGGACATGATATGAATGAGCATGTTGTGATAGTGAACTCGGTCATAGAAGGAAGTGTAAAGTCTTTGCAAGAAAAACTCTATATCATAGATTCTGCAATTGGTAAAAATGTTTCCATAACCTCAGTAGGGCCTGGTGTTCTCTCAGGGCTCCAGTTACAGGAAAGTAATATAACTGTGGAATTACCAGGTGGGCAAGTTTGGCAGATGTATCCTGGGGAGAACTATGATGTAGTCACCTGTCATGGGTTTCGTGATGATTTATCTAAGTTACAACATGATACTAAAGCAACAGTGTTCAACACTCTTTGGTCTGTTTTCTATGCCAGAACTGGATTAGAAAAGAAAGATTTGTGGCCACACACTAACAGCAAATATCAAACTGTTATTACGGCCAAATTCTTTGTTATGGATCGTCCTGTTGTGGAACAAATAAGGATGATGATAACCCTGGTGGGGGCAGTTAGTAATGATCAGAGACAACAGGAATGGATGTTAGATATTCAGGAATGGAAAACATGCACACGAGTCTCACTTTTAGATGTTGCAACTAAATGTGACTTGAAGAAACTAGTAAGACAGCGGGAAGATATATACCTGGAAACCGTTAAACGACTCATCAGTGACACCGCAGATGAAGTGGGTGGGAAGTCTCTCCTTCCCTATTTCAGTTACCTTGCAACAAGTAAGTAATTCTTATACAGTGTATCAATAAGTATTATTTTTATTCCTTTTTGGTTGCAAATGCTATATGATTTGATTCTTCAAGACACAGGAGTAATACTGATTACAGAACAGTCAGCCCTCACTTCACACAATGGTTACATTCTAGAAACATACTGTGCAAATATAAACCATGTACAGTACAAGTACAAAAATACTAAGCTTATGGGAAAGAGGGGGTTAGGTTTCAGACTCAAAAGTTAATATACTGTACAGTCCCAGTCAAAAGTCCTGTGCCAACGTCGGAGACACACACGGTGGAACTACCGGGCCCTTAGTTCATGCATCGCTTTGTGGTTTAAAGGGTGCGTTTCATGCCTAGTTTGCCATGTTGCCAGCATTGTCAGGAACAAACTGATGAATACCATTAATAATTATTTCAACCTAAATTGAATGACAAGAACCAATGTAGTATTTGCAAGCACAGACAAAATGCTTCCCAACACATACTCTGCACTACACCGTCTTCTAGACTCTTCGATCATGTGAACAATGCATTCTATGGCGTATCTATGTGCACTTATTTGAAGTACACCGTATTGATGATATGAGTTGTCTTATGTGAATGTCAGGAGGACAGGTATAAAAAATGCTGCATTAAGAGATACTTAATTTTTAAGTCATAGTGGGGAGGGTTCCTGATAGGAGAGAGGGCTGTTGGTGGTTCCAGACAGCAGTGTGGTGGAAGCAAAGTGCTCAAGTCAATTTTTCTCTCATTCTTACTTATCATAAGTGTCACATTTCATTGGGAAGCTTTTAGTACATTCAAGTGCCACATTTGAGATATTATCTTTATATATTACAGGGTTCTAAGGAAATTTGAAAGAGAACAGAAAACACGATGTGGACACTCCCCACTGACTGACACTCTCTCTCTCTCTCTCTCTCTCTCTCTCTCTCTCTCTCTCTCTCTCTCTCTCTCTCTCTCTCTCTCTCTCTCTCAGCATTACATTGTTTGGGAGTGTGCTTTACGTTCCAATTTGTAAAATTGGATTCGTTGCCTAACTGTCCTAGCCAAGACCTCAAAGTGCAGCCGCTCCATCATGGCTGCATTGGTGAAAGGATGGTCATGAATGTCTGCCACAATCCTAATGTCGTCTGCTGCTCTGGTCAGTCTATGCTGTCCTGATCTGGGAAAATCTGTCAAATTATCAAACTCTTTAAACCACTTTAACCAACACTGCACTTTTGATCTCGAGACTTACATCTGCTTTGTGATCTCATTGGTACTTAACCTGCTGGGAGATGTCGTGGTGTTGGTCACCCATGGTTGTAGTTGGTGGAATGACCGAGTGGTTGCTGTATGATCACGTCATCATCTCGGATAAGTTAAAGGTTGTGTGAATGGCATGAACCGTCCCTAGAATCATTATTTCTATTATCACAATAAAATATCATGTGCAATATTATGGGACTGGCATCATTGATACCCTCAATAAGAGCAACTGGAGAGGGATAATAAACCCACCACCACTCCCTTTCGGCGACCGACTCCATTATGAACCTCTCTACACCGAATGTAGTGCTATACAGAATTGTAATCCAGGAGTAATGAAATCATGGGTTGTTTTAAGTCCTGGGGTTATGACGTATAGGTACAGTAGTGTAGGTAAGAAATGGTGGTGTGAAATAAGAAATTCCCAGAATAGTATATAGGTATGCCACTGAATATTAATGTCATGAATGGCAGTTTGTACGTACATTGTAAGCTGCAATTGTTGTTTTTATTGCCAATACAGCATTTCTCTTTTCACACTTAATTTTTTGTACATGCACTCTATGTGTAATGTTCATTTCATTGCTCATGGAGTAGCTAAATGATTCATTAATTGTAAGGTGCATATAAGGGCATATGCCAGTTCATCATCATCATTTTACAGCCATTTTTTTCAATAATTTTATCATTGAGGTTTGTATTCCAAAGTTAACTTTAAGAAAGCTTGAAATATAATCTTGATAAAAGAGTGTAAAGTACAGTATCACATTTGATTATAGGAGGACAAGAATCAGTTGAGGCAATTCTTCATGAGTTGCATAAGCAGCTACAACGACCTCGTACTTCCACCCCTCGTTTGTTGGCAAATGCAGCTGACCTACTCGGCTGTATGGCAGCAGGAAGAGGTGGGCTGAGAAGTGGACCTGCAGCCAATCCTCTGTGGAGAAATGCATTGGTGGAGCTTAAAGTATGTTATGCAGTATTACCTCATAATATTCTAATTCTTTGTCATTCTAAATAAGCTGTTGCATTACCAATTGCATTTTGGTATTTAATCATGAAAGATACATCAGGGACACCATGGTGGCAGTTGTTTGTGTATATTTGTGTTGTTCAGTGTTTGAGTTGATTTCTCATCCCAAGCTTAGTGAGTAGGGAAGTGATCACCACAGGTACATGTTATGTGTGTTGTTTGTTATGCATGGGCAGGGAGTATAAAGTCATTTATTTTGCACATGGTTGTGTCACCTGTTTTTAACCATGACAGTACGTTTTTCTGCCGCTCTCAAGCCTAAAGACCAAACTAGCTTCTAGTCAGTGGTGGGCACAGCTAAATGAAAAGTTAGCTTTGCTAACCGCTAATCTACTAACTAAAAAGTTAACTTCGCTAACTCTAAACAGCTAAAAAAATTTGCGGAAGCTAACGCTAACCGCTAACTTTTATTATATGACTTTAGCTTTGTTTTTTTTGGGGGGGGCTCTAAAATCCTTAAAAACAGACGTAGAGAGCTGAAATTTTCAAATGTTGTCTTGTAGCTTAGACATTGAGCTTTCCAAAAAGGTATAGCATGCCAAGATCAGATGATCAAGGTGTACACAAATAATTAAATGAACAATTGAAATTAAACATTAGTTTACATTCAAGTTTCAACATACACTTTATAATCTTTATTTACTATACGAAAAGACAGAAAGTATTAAACGAATGCAAAAACTATAGAACTGTATAGCATAGGTAGCAAATAGCATCATGCCAAGATCAGATGATGATCAACTTATCAAGGTGTACACTGTACACAATTTCACAAATACAGTAATTAATTTGCATTCTCATGCAACCTATCGGCCTTATTCATTATTCATGTAAATTTGCAATACCAACCACAGACACATTATACCAGTGCATTTTTATACGTCATGTAAATAAACAGAAAACTAAACTTTAATGAAAAGTAAGTTTTTAGAAAATTGTGTTTGGTGCACACCTTGGATGACATCCTGGTTATGAACTTGTGCAGTACTTAGCATAACCAAATATATTGACACAAAAAAAATCCTAATTAAATTAACAAATAAATGAGAAATGAAATTATACATTAGTTTACAATTACATTCTATGATTCTTTCAACATACACTGACAGTCTTCACCTTCCATAACAATAAGCGATAACGTACGCTGCTGTCGCTGACACTGTCAGACTACTTAGACTGTCTGTAACGTGACAACGTCGTAAGTGAACTGAACTCAGAACTGCGGAATTACACAATGCTGCTCAGCTGCTGCAGCGCGGCGTCGACAAATCATGTCTTATCACATTTACACGTACTAACACACAGTCAGCCAAGCGTGCCTGACTGGCTGTTGGAGACACGCGTCGCGGCGTCACATGCTTACAACAGACAAGAACAAACATGTATAAATTTGTTAGCAGACTTAAAGTTAGCGGAACTAAATCTAGCGGAAGCTAATTGGTCCGCTAATGGTTTACGAAGTTAGCGAAAACGCTAATCCGCTAAGGAGAAAGTTAGCTTCGCTAATTAGCGGTTTAGTGGAACCGTGCCCACCACTGCTTCTAGTATTTTTAAATACACATAAAACAACTCATTTGCCTGGAGATACAGCCAATTTGCCCAGACTGATAGACAAAATTAAGTCCCTATTGCTATTATTGTACAGTATACTGTAAATATAAAATATACAGGTTGCCCAAGTTTATACCAGCTTCACAAGAAAATGTTTTGTACATAGATATTTTACCTGCCATTATCATCTCCTGCATGTATGTTTGGAGAAAAAATATTTGTACATACTGTATATTGAATCAATGATTATATTTGTTCTGAACAAACCTACTGAATATTAAAATATTATACAGTAGAACCTCAATAAATCGTATTAATTGGGGCAGACTCCAGTCTGAAAGATGTGGAAGTCCAAAAAATACGAATGTATGGGGGGGGGGGGGGGGGGAATAACACTTCTTATCTGAACTGTTTAAAGGAAATCAGTTGATATGTTATTACTGCACTTAATGATGGTAATACTACTAATAATTAACGGTTTATTAAGAAAACATGGCAGCCCGAAGGCGGAAATATACAGTGAACAGAGATGATAAGTTACAAATGGTGAAATCGGGGAGTGGGTCACTTGATTGACAAAAGCTTTCAATACAGAAACATAAGAAACATATAGTCAACATATTGATTAACTTTAGATCTGGTACTGTGGCACTTCAACAATTAAGGTCTTTAAGTGTATAACAAGGTTATTAAAAATTATTACACCAACAATAAAAAAATATGAAACAAAACACCTCTGGGTTGAAAATCAGACATATAAGTATGGTTGTCAACAACTGTTGTCACTGAGATGATTGTTATTTACTGTAAAGTTTTATAAATAAATAACCACAGAATTTGTCCTATAAATTAAGAGAAAACTGTATACTGTATAGTATTATAAAGATAAAAATAAGAACAAATAAGTGTAGGAATATATTGTATGTGGAAGACGAGTGTTTATCTGGGAGCAGCTGGTAAAGGGGAGGGGGCCAACACAGGTGGGTACTCCCTCCCCCAATGTTCCTTAAACACTTGTTTATGCAATTTCACCATAATTCTCTTATACTGTAATTTAGGATCATTTGGTGTTAGGTTGATAAAGTATTTTTCTAAACGAATCAGCTTTCATGATAAAAGAATCCCACACTGAACTGAGTCATTTGTTTACAAAAAGCAAGCAGCTAATCAGTGTTGTCAAAGTGTTGTAGTTTCGTCTGCGATGTGGTAATTAAATCTGCAGAAATGAAACGGCACATTTCATTTGGAAGTGTGGACGGATTACCGCATAGCTTAAGAAATGCATAATTTGATAAAAACAAAACAAAATAGCAATTAAAAAACACTTTGCCTATTTATTTACCCGGTGAACATACTGTACAGTATTATGAAATATATTTGGTTACCCCGGTATAAAGATTTTTCATAACTAAATCATATAGAGCAGGGATGGCCAACCTCCGGCGCATGCTCCAAACGTGGCCCATTGGATGATTAGAAGTGGTGCATTGCATCCCTGTGATAATAAAGTAAGGCAGTAAGCCTACTCATTATTTTTAGCGATTTTATTATTTCGTGCACAGCATCAGACTGAAATAGAAGGAAAACTGAAGCTCGAGCTTGGGTCTGAGTTACGGAAAGAATATGTGACTAAGAAAAAGGAAGAATTCAAGACAAAATGTATTTGTTAAAAAAAGTTGTGAAAGTTTGTCGATGGCAGAAGCGTCCTATGAAATTGCTTTAGCGTTTGCGAAAAAAAGGAAGTCTTTCTCTGATGGAGAAGAAATTGTTAAGCCTTGTCTCCAAGTATTTGCAAGACGTCTTGGTGATAAAAGTATTGAAAGGAAAGCAGACGAAATTGCTCTATCAAAGCAGACAGTTATGAGACGTACCGAGGAACTCTCTCATGATGTATCTCAGCAACTGAAAAACCTTGTCTATTCTTGTACTTTCTTTTCTTTAGCTTTGGACTAATCAACTGACATATGTGATGTAGCCCAGTTAAGCATTTTTATAAGAGGAATTGATGGTCATTTTAGTGTCTTTGAAGAAATTGTCAGTCTTGAGTCGCTTCATGGAAAAACAGGAGGATCAGACATATTTGACAAAGTAAAATCATGCCTAGAAAATCTACAATTAGATTCTAGTAAACTCATCACCGTGTGTACTGACGGAGCGCCGTCAATGATAGGGAAAGTCGCCGGGACTACAACTTTGCTTGAAAACTTTCTAAATCGTCCTCTTCTAAAATTTCACTGCATTATACAACAAGAGTCACTGTGTGGAAAAACTTTAAATTTGCAGCATGTTATGTTACCGGTTGTGAAATGTGTGAATAAAATTAGAGCAAGAGCATTAAATAGACGAGAATCTAGAGAATATTGTGAAATGTTAGATTTGGAAAATGGCGACCTTGTCCTTCATTGTGAGGTGCGCTGGCTTTCTAGAGGACAGGTTCTGAGTAGGTTTTGGAAACTGAAAAATACTGTTCATAATTTTCTAGAAGAGAAAAATGAGCTACCTGAGGAAAGAGCCTTTTTATGTGGTAAAAACTGGCTGTTTGATTTGGCATTTTTAGTTGATGTTGCCAGACATCTCAATGATCTAAATTTGAAACTGCAGAGCAAGAACAAATTGTTTCCTAGCTTAGAAAATGACATCAATGCATTCAAGATGAAGTTAAAACTGTTCATCTTTCGGTTAGAAAATGAGGATTTGCGCCAGTTTCCGCACTTAAAAGAGCAGAGTGAATGTGCTGCTGATAATGGCAATTTGACAAAATATACTGAAAAAATCAAGTTATTGCAAGAGTCATTTGAAAGTCGTTTTTGTGATTTTGCTAAAGAAGAAGACTGCATACTCGCATTTATAAACCCATTTTCACTTAGTGAACAAAAATTAATGAAGATGCCTAGTGACATACAAATGGAACTTATTGATTTGAAAGCAAATTCATTATTGAAAATTAAATCTGATGAGGTTTCCTCAGTCCCAAATGCTTCTGACATGATTAATTTCTGGTGATCATTACCCTGTGAAAGTTTCCCAGAACTAAGAAAATTTGCCCAGAGTTATATATGTCGTTTCGGAACGACATATAGATGTGAACAAGCATTTTCATCCAAGAAATTGATTAAAAGCAAAACGAGGTCTCGACTGACTGATTCAAATTTGAAGAATTCTCTGCTGCTCTGCACCAATTGTTCTGGCACAGGGATATCACCGTAGATATTTTTCTTAGACCGGAAATGTGATCCCATTTTATTTTCTAGGCTGGAAATCAGAAAGAGGCAGTGGATCATATGACAATGGTGTGTACTCAGTGGATGAAATCAGGCCATCCTGAAGACTTGATCAGAGCTGCAAGGCATTACGAACGAGCTTCCCAAATTGTCATAAGTCAACAGGTAAGTAGTACTGTACTTCATAACCCATATCTTTATATGTATCACAACTTTCACCTTGCTCTGTTCTGTAGTCCTTAATCTTGAAGGTAATATAGCCCAAATTTCATGTATTATCTCACCAGGATGTCTAGATGATTGGCTTAAAATGTTTCAGTAATAGCTGTTCTAGGAAGACTTGTTTCAGACACCTAAGGTTGTCAACTGCATTGGGGATTAAAGCTGGGCACAATTGAGTTTGGGGAGCAATAAGGAGCCAGTGATGTGATAGAACTGGGGACCTGGTAAAAAATTTCTCCAGGCATTTATATCACCTAATGAAAAAGCCAGAAAATAAAACCCTCGTGGCACATAATATTTCAGCTATTACAACACAAATTAGTTGCGCTTTCCTTGTGCGTACAGTATTTACAGCTGATTCGCCAGGCAAGAAGGTGATGGTAGCAATGCGTGAGGATGGATGGTGCGTGAGGGTTTTTTAGAGAATTGCAATTAAATGCCAGGTAGCTATGTGTCCTCCTAATTTTACGTATTTAAGTAATTATTAGATGTTTTAATTGCCAGCATGTTAGCCTGGCGAGTTAATGCTTGGCATATACATAAAGCTACACTTGTATAAAGCTACACTTCGCATTCTTGATTGAAAAAAAAAAAGAATTTGCATTAGTAGATTATTAGATGCTTTTGATTGCAGTGTGTAAGGTGGCTGCATGAACTTTTAATTTGTGGTTACTTCATAGATACATGAGATGTGTTTGATGACAGCATGAATAGAGCTCATATGGGTGTTTGATTTTTTGTTGGCTAGTAGAAATTCGTGGTGTGTTTTATGAGAGTAAGGGTGGTGAATCTTTTGATTTTTTTCACAGGAATTAGCCCACCTGGCATAGGTCACTGACCCACATCGGGGCCTGGGGGACGAAAATGCAATAATATTAATAATAATAATAATAATAATTCAGAGAGGTAAGATTTATAATAAAAATTACAAAAATGAATATAATGAAGATAACAATAATAACAACACTGTAAAAATAATAATAATAATAATAATAATAATAATAATAATAAAGAAGCATAAAGAAATACAAAAATGAGAAAAAAATATCAAAAGTGAGAAACAATATATGTATGTTGTGTTGTCTATAGTAAGAGAAACAATTGAGACCCTGCAATTGTGTGTAAATGAGGCAGAAAGTCAGATCAGCAACCTGGGACTTGGTCACAATTTTTGTGATGCCATATGGCAGCAGGGTCTACCATTAGACAATACATTATACTTCCAATATCTTCTCAGGCGGTAGTACCTCCCTGTTTGGTAGCTGCCTACTACCTACTAATAGTTAGTGGAAGTAATAATACTGCTTTATCTTGAGTAAATCAGTTGTGAATGATGCATTCTTTAGATATGTGAATATTTAAGTTCACAGCATCACAATTATAAATATTGCAACTACCTGTACTGAAGTGTTTTTTCTGTTTTACAATAATATACTGTGAAGATAATTCAAGCTGTTCAGATTTTTCATGGAATTTCTTGTAAGTATATTTAGATTCAAGTATAGTTGTATTTATGAGATTAATGTGATCTTTGTCATGTGAAGGTGGAAACAGCAGTTGTCCATGTATCAACGATGTGGGTGGCACCGGAGCTCCGCCAGAAAGTAGATGTTGGAGTATGGGTGGAGGCTCATTCACCCGCTCGCATTGACCTGGCAGGAGGTTGGTCTGATACTCCACCAATTTGCTATGAACAAGGAGGAGCAGTATTAAACATTGCTATCAAGGTATCTGATAGATTTATACGGTGTGTGTGTGTGTGAAGCCTTTTTATCTGTTGAGTTAAGCGAATCAAAAAATTGGTTGTTGATATTTTGAATTAGATGACTACACTAATCTTGACCCTTGCTATATACAATGGTTGCATTCTGTGGTAACATAGCATAATGGGAATCTGCATATAGTGAATACTTAATCTCATGGGGAAAATTTAGACATGTTCCACAACTACTAAAAGTCAACAGTAATTCTATAAAAGTTGTGGAAAAATCATTAAAATACAGTGTACTATAGATACTCCTGAGCATGGTGATTTCGAATATGAGGTCCACGATTTGACTGCGGGGTAATTAGTGGTTTTAATTACACTTGGAAAATTTAATTAAATTTTTCAATGCTAATTTTTCTTCAATTATGGATTTCGTAAGTGCAATTTTGGTGTTAATGTTTTATTCTGTAAGTACTTAGTTACTTAAACCCCTTAAATTTCAATTCTGAGAGGAAAGTTTATTTTGGTCAAAAAATTATTAAGGTATAAGACTTAAATTTTCAACAGTTTCGGCCCAAAATTAGATTTTGTTGAAAATCACATTAGAGGTACTCCTGAGCATGGTAATTTTGAATATGAGGTCCACGATTCGACTGTGGGGTAATTAATGATAATAATTACGCTTGGAAATTTTAATGACTTTTTCATTGCTAATTTATCTATAATTATGGATTTCGTATGTGCGATTTTGGTGTTAATGTTTTATTCTGTAAGTACTGATTTGGTTAAACTCTATAAATTTGAATTCTGAGAGAAAAGTATATTTTGGTCGAAAAATTACTAAGGTGTAAGACTTACATTTTCGACAGTTTTGGCCCAAAATTAGTTTTTGATGAAAATCACATTAGAGGTACTCCTGAGCATGGTACTTCTGAACATGAGGTCCACAATTCGACTGTGGGGTAATTAATGGTTGTAATTACGCTTGGAAAATTTAATTACATTTTTCAATGCTAATTTATCTCCAATTATGGTCTTCGTAAGTGCAATTTTGGGGTTAATGTGTTATTCTGCAAATACTTAATTAGTTAAACCACTTAAATTTTAATTCTGAGAAAAAAGGATATTTTGGTCGAAATATTACTAAGGTGTAAGACTTGCATTTTCGACAGTTTTGGCTAAAAATTAGTTTTTGTTGAAAATCACATTATAGGTACTCCTGTGCATGATGATTTTGAATATGAGGTCCATGATTCGACTGCGGGGTAATTAATGATAATAATTTCACTTGCAAATTTTAATGACTTTTTCATTGCTAATTTATCTACAATTGTGGATTTCGTAAGCGCGATTTTGGTGTTGATGGTTTATTCTGTAAGTATTTAGTTAGGTAAACCCATTAAATTTCAATTCTGAGAGGAAAGTATATTTTGATTGAAAAATTACTAAGGTGTAAGACTTGCATTTTCGACAGTTTTGGTCCAAAATTAGATTTTGTTGAAAATCACATTATAGGTACTCCTGAGCATGGTAATTTTGAACATGAGGTCCACGCTTCGACTGCAGGATAATTAGTGGTTGTAATTACGCTTGGAAAATATAAAGACATTTTTCAATGCTAATTTATCTCCAATTATGAACTTCGTAAGTGCGATTTTGGTGTTAATGTGTTATGCTATAAATACTTAATTAGTTAAACCACTTAAATTTTAATTCTGAGAGAAAAGTATATTTTTGGCATTTCGTCCAAAAATAGATTTTGATCAAAATCTCAGTATAGGTACTCCTGAACATGCTGATTAAGGATCTGTTAACCAAAATTTGATATATCGATTATTGCTTGTGCAAATGATTTTTAGAATACTGTATTTTATTTACTTTTGCAATGCTAATTACTCGCCACTTAGGGGTTTTCGAGGTCATTTCTTGGTGCTTGTGTATTATTCTGGATGTACTTAAATATTTAGGCACATTAAATTTTAGTTCAGGTAGAAAAAGTATTTTGGCCAAAAATTCTGTAAGGGGTAAGCCTTACAATTTTTGTCAATTTCGGCCAAAAAATAGATTTTGTTCAAAATTTCAGTATAGGTATTCCTGAATGTGCTGCTTAATGAGCTGTTAACCAAAATTTGATATCTTGATTATAGCTTGTTTAAATGGCTTTTAGAAAATGTTCAAGTGATTTTTAGAATATTTTAATTACTTTTGCAATGCTAATTACTCGCCACTTATGGGTTTTCGAGGTCATTTCTTGGTGCTTGTGTATTATTCTGGATGTACTTAAATAGTTAGGTGCATTAAATTTTAGTTCAGAGAGAAAAAGTATTTTTGGCCTTACAATTTTTGTCAATTTCGGCCAAAAAATAGATTTTGTTCAAAATCACAGTATAGGTACTCCTGAATGTGCTGCTTAAGGATCTGTTAACCAAAATTTGATATCTTGATTATAACTAGTTCAAATGGCTTTTAGAGAATGTTCAAATAATTTTTAGAATATTTTAATTACTTTTGCAATGCTAATTACTCGCCACTTACGGGTTTTCGAGGTCATTTCTTGGTGCTTGTGTATTATTCTGGATGTACTTAAATAGTTAGGCACATTAAATTTTAGTTCAGAGAGAAAAAGTATTTTTGGCCAAAAATCCTGTAAGGGGTAAACCTTACAATTTTGGTCAATTTCGGCCAAAAAATAGATTTTGTTCAAAATTTCAGTATAGGTACTCCTGAATGTGCTGCTTAATGAGCTGTTAACCAAAATTTGATATCTTGATTATAACTAGTTCAAATGGCTTTTAGAGAATGTTCAAATAATTTTTAGAATATTTTAATTACTTTTGCAATGCTAATTACTCGCCACTTATGGGTTTTCGAGGTCATTTCTTGGTGCTTGTGTATTATTCTGGATGTACTTAAATAGTTAGGCACATTAAATTTTAGTTCAGAGAGAAAAAGTATTTTTGGCCAAAAATTCTGTAAGGGGGTAAGCCTTACAATTTTTGTCAATTTCGGCCAAAAAATAGATTGTGTTCAAAATCACAGTATAGGTACTCCTGAATGTGCTGCTTAAGGATCTGTTAACCAAAATTTGATATCTTGATTATAACTAGTTCAAATGGCTTTTAGAAAATGTTCAAATGATTTTTAGAATATTTTAATTACTTTTGCAATGCTAATTACTCGCCACTTATGGGTTTTCGAGGTCATTTCTTGGTGCTTGTGTATTATTCTGGATGTACTTAAATAGTTAGGCACATTAAATTTTCGTTCAGAGAGAAAAAGTATTTTTGGCCAAAAATTCTGTAAGGGGTAAGCCTTACAATTTTTGTCAATTTCGGCCAAAAAATAGATTTTGTTCAAAATTTCAGTATAGGCACTCCTGAATGTGCTGCTTAATGAGCTGTTAACCAAAATTTGATATCTTGATTATAACTAGTTCAAATGGCTTTTAGAGAATGTTCAAATAATTTTTTGAATATTTTAATTACTTTTGCAATGCTAATTACTCGCCACTTACGGGTTTTCGAGGTCATTTCTTGGTGCTTGTGCCTTACTATTTAAGTACATCCAGAATAATACACAAGCACCAAGAAATGACCTCGAAAACCCATAAGTGGCGAGTAATTAGCATTGCAAAAGTAATTAAAATATTCTAAAAGCCATTTGAACTAGTTACAATCAAGATATCAAATTTTGGTTAACAGCTCATTAAGCAGCGTATTCAGGAGTACCTATACTGAGATTTTGAACAAAATCTATTTTTTGGCCGAAATTGACAAAAATTGTAAGGCTTACCCCTTACAGGACTTTTGGCCAAAAATACTTTTTCTCTCTGAACTAAAATTTAATGTGCCTAACTATTTAAGTACATCCAGAATAATACACACGCACCAAGAAAAGACCTCGAAAACCCATAAGTGGCGAGTAATTAGCATTGCAAAAGTAATTAAAATATTCTAAAAATCATTTGAACATTTTCTAAAAGCCATTTGAACTAGTTATAATCAAGATATCAAATTTTGGTTAACAGCTCATTAAGCAGCACATTTAGGAGTACCTATACTGAAATTTTGAACAAAATCTATTTTTTAGCATTGCAAAAGTAATTAAAATATTCTAAAAATCATACAAAAATTGTAAAGCTTTCCCCTTAAAGGATTTTTGGCCAAAAATACTTTTTCTCTCTGAACTAAAATTTAATGTGCCTTACTATTTAAGTACATCCAGAATAATACACAAGCACCAAGAAATGACCTCGAAAACCCATAAGTGGCGAGTAATTAGCATTGCAAAAGTAATTTAAATATTCTAAAAATCATTTGAACATATTCTAAAAGCCATTTGAACTAGTTATAATCAAGATATCAAATTTTGGTTAACAGCTCATTAAGCAGCACATTCAGGAGTACCTATACTTAAATTTTGAACAAAATCTATTTTTTGGCCGAAATTGACAAAAATTGTAAGGCTTACCCCTTACAGGATTTTTGGCCAAAAATACTTTTTCTCTCTGAACTAAAATTTAATGTGCCTAACTATTTAAGTACATCCAGAATAATACACAAGCACCAAGAAATGACCTCGAAAACCCATAAGTGGCGAGTAATTAGCATTGCAAAAGTAATTAGAATATTCTAAAAATCATTTGAACATTTTCTAAAAGCCATTTGAACTAGTTATAATCAAGATATCAAATTTTGGTTAACAGCTCATTAAGCAGAACCTATACTGAAATTTTGAACAAAATCTATTTTTTGGCCGAAATTGACAAAAATTGTAAGGCTTACCCCCTTACAGAATTTTTGGGCAAAAATACTTTTTCTCTCTTAACTAAAATTTAATGTGCCTAACTATTTAAGTACATCCAGAATAATACACAAGAACCAAGAAATGACCTCGAAAACCCATAAGTGGCGAGTAATTAGCATTGCAAAAGTAATTAAAATATTCTAAAAATCATACAAAAATTGTAAGGCTTTCCCCTTACAGAATTTTTGGCCAAAAATACTTTTTCTCTCTGAACTAAAATTTAATGTGCCTAACTATTTAAGTACATCCAGAATAATACACAAGCACCAAGAAATGACCTCGAAAACCCATAAGTGGCGAGTAATTAGCATTGCAAAAGTAATTAGAATTTTCTAAAAGCCATTTGAACTAGTTATAATCAAGATATCAAATTTTGGTTAACAGCTCATTAAGCAGCACATTCAGGAGTACTTATACTGAAATTTTGAACAAAATCCATTTTTGGACGAATTGACAAAAATTGTAAGGCTTACCCCTTAAAGGATTTTTGGCCAAAAATACTTTTTCTCTCTGAACTAAAATTTAATGTGCCTAACTATTTAAGTACATCCAGAATAATACACAAGCACCAAGAAATGACCTCGAAAACCCATAAGTGGCGAGTAATTAGCATTGCAAAAGTAATTAAAATATTCTAAAAATTATTTGAACATTCTCTAAAAGCCATTTGAACTAGTTATAATCAAGATATCAAATTTTGGTTAACAGCTCATTAAGCAGCACATTCAGGAGTACCTATACTGTGATTTTGAACAAAATCCATTTTTGGACGAAATTGACAAAAATTGTAAGGCTTACCCCTTAAAGGATTTTTGGCCAAAAATACTTTTTCTCTCTGAACTAAAATTTAATGTGCCTTACTATTTAAGTACATCCAGAATAATACACAAGCACCAAGAAATGACCTCGAAAACCCATAAGTGGCGAGTATTTAGCATTGCAAAAGTAATTAAAATATTCTAAAAATCATTTGAACATTTTCTAAAAGCCATTTGAACTAGTTATAATCAAGATATCAAATTTTGGTTAACAGCTCATTAAGCAGCACATTCAGGAGTACCTATACTGAAATTTTGAACAAAATCTATTTTTTGGCCGAAATTGACAAAAATTGTAAGGCTTACCCCTTACAGGACTTTTGGCCAAAAATACTTTTTCTCTCTGAACTAAAATTTAATGTGCCTTACAATTTTTGGCATTTCGTCCACAAATGCATTTTGTTCAAAATTTCAGTATAGGTACTCCTGAATGTGGTTTAAAAATAAAGACAATATGATATAATATAAAACTTTTGTGCCATATCTTCAACAAAACGCATAAATAGGGAATCTTTTCCACATAAAATGAATTGTGGGTAGAAATAGGTCGCTACATAAACGCGAATTCGCGTATAGTGAATGCTCATAAAGCGAGGGTCCACTGTACAGTAAACCTAATTTTCTACTTGTTTTAAGAGGGTTTACTCTTTGAGTGAGAATTAACTCTACAAAATGTTCTGTAATACTCTAAGTATTTTCTTTAGATTGATTTAAAAAGGGAATTTCACTCTTTATCATGAACAATAATGTACAGTGAAGGTTTTTAACTTTCTTAAATATAAACACAGATTAACAAGAAAAAGCCCATTGGTGCTCGTGTCCGAATTGTGCCTGAATTCTACATTGCTTGTGTTCTCCGCGATTGGTCTGGTGGAGATGTCCGCCTGACTTGGACTGAATTAGATCATCTGTGTGATTATGACAACCCTGTTTCCCCCGGAGCTTTGGTGAAGGCTGTGCTCCTCTACTGCCAACTGGTGGACCTCAACAGTGAAGACTCTCTCGTTTTACAGTTAAAGAATAGGTAATGTACCAATTTTGTTTAAAGCTAACCTAACTATTTTTGGAATTACCATTAAAACTTGCTCTAACAAACTTTTTCATTTAATAAGGGAGTGTGATAATCAAATACGGTATTATTTTGTACAGCATTGGTCTCATAATAATTTGTTGTTATAATTTAAGCTTGCTCTCATATTAGTGAATGATGTACTATATAAAGTCACCATCTTTGATCAGCTCCTGGCAACTACACTAGGCACTTTATTATGGCTGGTGGAACTTGGCAACCTTGGCATAGTAAGGTGTGAAACTTTATGATTGAACTCGTCCATTTGTAACAGTGATTATGATTGGTTTATCCGGTACATATTTTTACCGTAACCTGAGCTAACCTAACCTAACTTGAGGTAACCATTGCTCAGGTTAGGTTAGGTTCAGATACATTCAATAAAATGAAAGTTAGTGTCAATATCTTCAGTTTTCTGCTGTTTATGAACAAGCCCAAATTTATTAATTTTAGTATAGGAAGTAGCTACTTAGGTGGGCGTTCCCAGCTTGGCTGAAGGCCAGGTAGCCAGTCATTAAAAGCTGGTGTGGATCAACTGTTTTTTTTTCACTGGAATGTCAGGGGTGTTTGTTTCAGCAGAGATGATGTTCACACAAACACTAATTCCTTTTATGGCTTTATTAGGAAAATAGATTGTGCGCATAATGTATATAAAGTCACAGGCGCGAGTATTAAAGGGGAACTAGATACGAGGCAGATAATAACACTTCTGATGTGTGTGGGATACTGATAAGCACTGGCCAGGAACCGGCTACTTAATCCACGCATTCACTGTGCATGCATAGAGGTCAGTGGAAAAACACTGGGCTACGTGACGAGTTTCACATGGAAAATTATGACTACGCATTCCTCATAGTCTAGTTACTGTAGGTGATGTGATTATGTAAACATTATGAATGTAGCCCACATTTATATAAGTACAGGTTGTACCTCTCTAGTCCGGCAATCTCGGGACCTGACCGGTGCCGGACCATGGAAATTCACCCTTTTCCTGGATAGATATTGACTTGTGCTTATGCTTGGAAGCACTAGCACCACTTTCTCTGCATCAGGGTCTCTTTAAAGACATATTGAAGGGTTAAATGTCGTATAGTAGCTTCTCAAATTTCACGAGTTTTTAATTCAACGTATTTTGTTGGAACACACACAAAAAAACATAAATAAAAATTTTGATGGCGGAAACTTGAATTTCGACGGGTTTGAACGGCCCTCCAACATGCATAATCGTGTAAACAGCGTCACTTCTCTTATGTACAAAAGATTCATTATTGTTTATTCCTGAATGTCGTTTTTATTGAAATAATGTTTATGTGTGCAAAATGAACAATACAATTCATTAATAATACGTAGAATATTAAAACACGAGGAAATGACACAGCATTGTTTTCGTTGATTACAAAACTGAAGAAAATAAGACTGGTTGTAGGTGTAGTAAAATTAATATGGTTGTTTTAAGTAATGTTATTTCATGTTAATAAATGGAACAATAGAAGTAGCTAACAATAATGGTAAAGAAAAAAGAGAGATCGCGTATGTAAGTGGGCACATGTGAAAACATATCGTCATTACTTTACATAAGAATATGAAAGCAACACTTATTTACTGTTCATATATATTTTAATTAATGTTTCTGTATTTGTTTTTATTGAATTAATGTTTGTGTGTGCAAAATTAACAATACAATTTATTAATAATGAGGAGACGAGACGGCTGCCAGTATTGTTTATGTTAAAGCTTACAAAACCAGTGACTGAAGAAAATAAGACCCTAATTGTGGCTGTAGTAAAATTAATATGGTTGTTTGAAGTACCTGTAATGTTATTTAATGTTAATAAATGGAACAATATAAGTAGCTAACCATTAATGGTAAAAAAAAAAAGTGAGACTGCGTATGTGAGGGCGCAGATGTGAAAACATATCGTCATTACTCTACATAAGAATATGAAAGCAACACTTACTACTGCTCATATATATTGAAGGGTTAAATGTTGTACTCTGTATAGACAAGCAGAGAGAGAGAGAGAGAGCAGCCGAACTGCCGGATGTAAACAAACCTTAATTTCCCGCTGCTTTGTTGTTGTATTTTTTTAAGGGGATTAGGTCACCCAGGCATAGGTCACCGACCCACGTTGGGGCCTGAGGGGCAAAAATTTAATACTCCTGTAATAATACTAATAATTCAGATAAAAAAAAAAAGAGCTGCCTATCTACCTATTGGACAAACTAAAATCATTCCGGACCACAGAATGCCGGACTAGAGAGGTACAACCTGTATTACTGTCTGTTTAACAAGGGGTTAATACATCTCAGTGATCGTATTCTCAGCTAATTCATGTGCCGTTTTAGCACTTACGCATACTCATAGGAGATTACCATCCTGAATACATTTCATCCATGACTTTAACGATGAGCCTCTTTTGTACAGTACAGTACTTGGCAAACGCAAAATGAACTAAACTGTATTGGATATTACAAGTATTATGTATAGCATCCTGGGGACATATAGGTGGAGCATTGTTGCCAGTATGGTGTACTGTACTATGATGAAGTATGTAACAAATGCAAATCTTGATCTGGAGGGGCAAATCTGGCAACAACTGTTGTATTATCCCAGTTTTCATTTTGGTAGTGTATACTTGCCCTGGAACGGTAGTAAGAGTAGTGTACCAGAACCCCTGTATGTAACCTGTTATGTAAAATGCCTTCTAACCTCAGTGTCGATGTAACCAGGATTATAGAATATATGAGCGAGCACCCCACCCCCAGTAGTGACGCTTGAGATGATTCATATTGACCAGATTAAAAAAAATTTGAACAATGGATATGATAATATTAAGACAGGTGCTGTATGATGTAGGAAAGATACAAGGTGAGTGGGGAGTGGTGCTTGGACCTGTTAAAAACGACTGTTTGATTCAAATGATGCTAAGCTGATTTGGAAGGCAATTAACTGGAATGGGGAAGTCTCAAGAGGCAGATTTCAAACAGCCAGATGCAGAACAATTTAAAATTCACTTTAAAAAGCTCTTGAATCATTGTTGTAATGCTACTAAAGTTGGTAATACATGTACTGTTGATTTGGAAGGTGCCCAGGACATACCAGTGCTGGATAATCCATTTGCACTGCTTGAGTTCACCAACACCATAAAGAATCTGAGCTTGAATAAGAGTTTTAGCAGAGTTTTTTGTTCAGCTACCTTCACAGTGTTTAATATTTTTAATAATTTTATTTAATGCAGATTGATGTACACATTGATCACTACAACCTATTTGTATTTTATTAAGATATAAGCCAAAAATGCAGCTAAATATATAACTTACTGGTCAGAACTTAACTCAACGCTTGCTGTATATGGCATATACAGTACATATGATAAGAAAGTCTACATCCAAAATTATATCCGCATGGATTTTACTCAGGTAAGGCTCATGTCTCACAACCTTAAATTAAAAACGGGAAGGCGAAGTAGAATGACCAGAGAGCATGTCTCTGTGATAATGTCCGTACAGGATGAGAAACATGTATTAATAGATTTCTCGTTGTCAACCCCAATCTGACATAGTTACCCAGTGTTAATGGTGAACACATTACACATTGAATTCCCTGATAGTGGAAAGAAATTTTTTAGATATCTGTAAATATTTTCATGATGTTTTGAAACTCTACAGTTAAGCATCAAATGTTTTTGTGGTAATTGTAAAAATGTAAATTGTTAAATGCTCTGTGCTGCTTATGGCCACAATATTTTAATTATGTAAATATGTATGGGTAACTGTGACGTGCTCTATAACATGTGTAATTATGCACATGATATTGTAAAAGGTTTTGAATAGTTGTTTAATATTTAATGAATTTTTCACCTTGTAGTTGGCTGAATTATCAGTTATTTTGTTGGAGACTGCATGTGTAACTTTATGTACAGTACTTATGTATATTTTTTTTATTTGTAATTTTTTTGTCAATAAATTAACTAACTATCTATCTGTAGGTTTGGTGGTGGTGTGGAGATCGAAGTTTGGTCACATTTGCCCCAAGGATCAGGTCTTGGAGGCAGCAGTCTCCTAGCTGGGACTTTGTTGTCTGCCATTGTGGTGTTGCTGGGGTATCCACTACCTCGTCACTCACATCTCATCCATGCAACTCTGTGCATTGAACAGTGGCTCACCACTGGTGGGGGATGGCAGGACCAGGTTTGTTAAAATTAGCTATTATAATTCTATAGTGTTTTTAAATGGATAACAACCACACATTATATATGTATGAAAATTCATGCCAGTTCAATGTAAACAGAATAAAATACTAAGTACAGTCCTGTATGAAAATAAGGTCTCCACAAATGTCCAAATCTTGAAACTACTTTTTTTTAACTTGGTCATCGATAGAGACACATAGGTTTCAGTATATCAATTGTCTATTTGTTATTAAAATGGCAGGTTGGAGGACTTTTAGGAGGAGCCAAGTTGGGTGTGAGCAGCAAGGGAACTCCTGTCACAGTGTCCACCTACAAGATCCCTCTATCACAGGAATTTGTCAGCTCCCTCAATGACCATCTTTTCTTACTCTACACTGGGAAGGTATAATTTTATCCTGTGGATAAGTGACAGGGCTGGCACGAATTAGCTCAGTGTTGTTAAATTTCCTAATTGTAAAGTCAGATGACAAAAAATGCCAAACAGATGTAACTTAGATGACCTAACCGGACCTATTTGGACCTAACCTAGATGCTTTATTTTAATATACGTATATTGTATGGTATATACTGTATACTGTACTGTATGTCCTCTCCAGGTCCGTCTTGCAAGAAACCTGCTTCAGACAGTCATTCGTAACTGGTATGCCCGTGACTCGAATATAACATCATGCTTCTCACAGCTTCAACAGTTGGCTCTACTAGCTGCTGGAGCCATGCTTGGAGAAGACCTCAAGATGCTGGGCTCCTGTATTAATAACTATTGGAGATTGAAGAAAATGGTTGCATCTGGGTGTGAAACAAGCAAGGTGATTATATATATATATAATATATATATATATATATATATATATATATATATATTATATATATATATTATATATATATATATAATATATATATATATATATATATATATATATATATATATATATATATATATACAGTGATCCCTCGGTTAACGAATTACCTTCCATAAGATTCTTCACTTCGGTTAACGAGCAATCCCTCAATTAACGAATTACCTTCCAGAAGATTCTTCACTTTGGTTAACGAGCAATCCCTCGATTAACGAATTCCTTACGAGCGCCCCTCAAAACATTTTCGCTTGCTCACTAGCTGTCATATTAGTCCGCCAATACAATAATCGGTTCTAGGGCTTAAATTCCTTACCATTTTAGTAAATATCAAGAAGGTTGTACTATTCAATCATTTTAAAAGTTTTATATTAAATTTTTTAGTCATTTTAACA
This sequence comes from Homarus gammarus, assembly GCA_958450375.1. Classification (NCBI taxonomy): domain Eukaryota; kingdom Metazoa; phylum Arthropoda; class Malacostraca; order Decapoda; family Nephropidae; genus Homarus; species Homarus gammarus. Next base: position 4,918,362 of record CAUDMG010003960.1, read on the forward strand.
ATTATTGAACATAATTGAAGTCAGGAAATTAGTTTTATGCGAGCCAAACAGCCACTCAACACACCAAGCTTGGCGTCAGTTTGTTTACAGGTTCAGCGGAAGGAACATCTTGTTTGAGACTCTTCAACATAAATGCTTTTTTTTTCTGTGTTTCCAGTCAAATTATTGGTCAGTGTTGATTTAAAGAAAATAATCTTGAATTACACCAAGTGAACTAAAATTTTATGGGTGAAATGGCGGCATGGGGTGACTTCTCTTCCACCCCAATGCCTTCCCTTCTCCTCCACCGCCATTCTAATTCCTATCATCAACCAGGAGCCTTCTACATGCACACCTCAAAATAAGTGTACTTTACTGCATTTATTTTTCGTTTGTATGCAATTTTCGGTGAGCTGGAACCAGTTACCCAAAAACCCATTGAAACAATGGTTTCAGTATAGTACAGTATATCGATAAAAATCACACCATATACTGTATATGGAATTATTGAATACTACCATCTGTGTTGAAGAAAGGTTGTGTTCATTAATATCTGTTTGTTTGAATTGTTGCAGTCACAAGATCCCTAGACACACACACTCACAGGTGCATGTGTGTGGATAAACAGTGTTAAAAACCCTTATCTCCTCCACAGGTGATAGGGGGAATTAAACTGAAAACTATTCTTTCCATATTATGTAGGACCTGAACACTTCTTTTTTTTTTTCAGGTATCCAAACTAATGGCTACTCTACAAGATCATTGTGCGGGTATATCCTTGGCTGGAGCTGGTGGAGGGGGTTACCTTTATGCACTGAAAGCTAAGCCAGGACAACTGGCAGATGATATCAACCTTGGTGGATTAACTAGTGACTGTGTAGAGGTGGATGAACATGGGTTAGAGTTGTGCATAGGTGGAGAATCAGTAGCTAAGTTGAATGAAGATAAAATTTTCTTGACTCGTGAGAAGCTGAAGACTTTGTTTGAGAACTAAAGTTATCAGCAGGTTTTCAGCTTCAGACTACATTTTATCACTTTTTAATTAAATTAAAGTATTGGAAATATTATAGGTCAGTTAGTAAATTGTAATTCATCCACAGTAAATGGTCATGCATCCATTGAAGGTAAGAAATTGTACATTCCATGCATATGAGCAACTAAAATAACCATTACAGGACTGTAGTTAGCTTGTTTTACATCTATTAGTTCCATGAGTGCATCATGGAACAGTAATATAGCCTAACAAGCTGATCAACTTCTGTATTGAAACAAAAAATATTAATTTTCAAAGCATGATCTTAAGTAATTTTAAATCAGTAGACATAGAAGCAAAGACATACATAACTATGAAGAACAAATTTATAAGTCTTTTACAGACAATTGGACATTTCAAGTACCTATTTGTATTCAATGTTCCATTTTTGTCATTCTCTATCATGTGAGATTATATCCAGTTAGCCCTTTACCCTAAGCTTGATCTAGCTTTTGTCAGGTTTTTAACTTTTAATATAATTTTTGTACATGATGACGATAATGAAGTAAAGTGGCAAATGACTTTGCCATGAGAGAGGAGAGGAAAGAGAGAAGGAAAGAATAGAAACGGGAAGTAAAGTGGTTGGGAGTAATAGCAGGTGGGCTGTCCACCTAGCTGAGTCGAGGTGATTAGTTGGGGTGGTGGCCATACATAGCAAGCATCCTCCTGCTCAATGGAGGCTGGGGGGAGGGGGAGCTAAGCTAGCTAGGCATTATTAGTGTAATGTGTTAATTTATGTTAGTTAAAGGGTGTTATTTGTTCATATATATATATGTATAAAGTGGGTCTGGTTCTTCTAAATTAGAATGGAGGCTCTTGGACCACCAGCTGTTGTTTCTTCTTTTAACTGGGAGAAGATTAGATCCTCCAACTCTTCAAGTTTCATCCAAACTCTCTTAGCTTGCCTGTGTGTACGCATGTTCAGTGGTTCAATATTGTATAGTTCATGAAGTTCTTGTATTTTGGTGGTGTATGGAGGGAGGTGCTTTGGTGCTCTACAAATAGTTTTGCTTTGTGCTGCTGGGAGTTTAAGTTGACTGGTTCTGCTGCTCGTACTGAGTGGTATTGGCAGGTATTCCAGGTGGGGGCGGACAAGTGCTTTGAATAGGTGTAGCTGAATGTTGGTGATTATTTTGCTGAATCTTCGTAGTTTTGCTTAATTTTGCATTGTGTTATGTGTTTTGTCATGCCTTCTCTTGTTTTTGAGTTCCAGTATTTTGCCTTCGTTGGAATATTGTATATGTTTATTGTTGACTATGATTGGTGCTCGATTTGTTTTGGCAATTTGAATGATCTTTAGCTTCTGCATATTAGTTTAAAATAAACACTTGTTTCTGTGCTCGATGGCGTGGGCTGTTTTTTGTGCCATCATTATTTTGGCCTTGCCTGAATGTCAGATGATTTAGGTGATGTCATCAGCATAGGCTATGTATTCTCCATGGGTAAGAGATGGCATGTCAAACGTGTATATTGTGTTGTGTGTTAGTGAGAGGTTATTTCCCTGTGATACTCTTACTATATAGCTTGATGCTTGGGCCTATGTCGTTGCCAATGATGATTTTTGCATATCTATTATCAAGGAAGTTGCAAAGGGAAGAAGTGAAGTTGTTGGAAAGTTCTTGGGTGTTTTTTTGTATTTGTCGAATGATTTTGCTTACGTCCCTTAATACTACAGTATGTTGCATTGATTTCTATTGTGCATTGCATTGGCTATGTTTTTGTAAATTAGGGATATGGCTGTATGGGTTCCTCTATGTTTTCTAAATCCTTGCTGCCTGGGATTGTATTTCTCTTCAAGTTCCGAGGTGTGTTCTCAGTTGGTGGTTCTTGATTTTTTCTATGACTTTTCCCGGTGTTTCTAGAAAAGAGATTGGTCTGTAGTTTGATGATTGTGTGGGGGATTTCCCTTGTTTTGGTATGTCTGATGCTCGCTGTTTTGAATTTCCTTGTGAAGTAACCAGAGGCGAGTGATGCATTAAAAATGTTTCTGAGTTGGTGGATCATGTTGTTTGGTAGATGCTGGAGTATGAGGTTGTTTATTTTACTGATGCCTGGAGCCTTGTTCTTGAAACTGTTTATTGTGCTGTGTATGTCGTCTGCGGTGATTGGTTTGATCAGTGGGGATAGATTGTCGAGTATGTTTATGTCTATATTGGGACTCGGTTGCCAGATGTGGTTTGTGTGTGTCATGTAATTGGTTACTTGTCACTCGATATTCATACAGAAGTTCAGGTTTTCTTTGTAACTTATTTGAAATATTTTGCTCAAATATTTCTTGAATTTGGGTTCTTGTTCTTTCGGTTCGGTTAATTTGATTTGATTGCTTTTTAAAATGTAGTTTGATTCATTGCTGGAGGTTCCCATTAGGTGTTTAATTTTTCACCAAAATTGTTTTGGGATGTGGTAATTTGCTTCTGTGTCTGTTTTTAGATTCTGCCAGTTTTTACTACAGTGCTATCTCCGTTAGTCGGAACAATTGGTGCAGAGCACTTCCGGGAATGAGAGATTTCCGGGTAACGAGAGATTTCCGGGTAACGAGATGACTCTCTGGATAACGGAAAAATTTTCTTGAAAGTTCCAGAAATTGCCCATTACATCATCTCTTGGACCCGGAAAAAAAATCCCTCATCCCTGGAATTTTCCGGTTCACGGAAAGTTTTTCTCGGAATTTCCAGAAAATGCGCCTGACTTTCATCTCACAAACCCAGAAAAACAACCCCATCCCCAGAATTATCCGGGTATCAGGAAAATTTTCTCGGAATTTTCCAAGAAAATTACAGTTTTCGGAGAGTTCTAGGTTTGAGGAATTCTGGTTAATGGAGATATTACTGTACAGTACAACGTTGATATAACACGAGATACGTTCCAAGAGAGGGCGCCTTAAATTGAATTCGCACTAAATCGAAGTGTTGTTTCATAAATCAACACAGCTAAAATTATGGGACATGAAATGGTCTGTTTACTAGCAATCAGCTGATGGGAAGATTTGGGGGTGGGGGGGGGGGGTGTGAGGTGCTATGTTTGACAGTTGATGCCAAGGTCTAGTGCTTATTTATTTATCTGTCCTTAAGTTTTTCTCTTATAAAATGTTACTGAACTGACATGGGAGAATATAATTAACATTGCCCCCCCCTTTGCATAGTACAGTACTGCATCTCTGGAGGAAAGTATACAGTATATATAAGGAAAGAAAACCGTTAATAACTGCCCACATCTGTCAGTTTTGACTACTTCCCAGACATACCAGTCTGTTTCCTCTAATATAGTATTTTCTCATTTACCTTATTTTTTTTTGCTTAATGTCAAGAAAGGGGCCTGCAAGTGATATTGCTGGTTATGGTGCTTGGGTTTGAGGAGATAGGCTAGGAGATGCATCAGCCAATCACAGGCATCCCATGCATTTACATGACAGAACTCTATTAACCAATCACGGTGCACAAGCCTATGGCCTAAGTTACCCATGCAGCTAGCCAATACACATGCCCGGGACACATCCACTCGTCAGAGCATGAAGGAATCTCTCAGTAACTTGTTTGAATGCTCTAAACGGAGAGATTTTCTTAGAATTTTCTGGATGTAAAACTGCATTTCATAAGAAGTGTGGGTGCAAGTGAGCATTTGGTTGATGTTCATAACATGGGTTACCTACATAGTATTTTCAAGATGCAGACAAGACTTCACCCAATCCATCACTATGTTACCAGTAACCAAGACCTCATGAAAGAAGCATTTTACTGGAGATTATGGAGAGCCAGGTGGGCTTCATGAAGGTTGATTAAAATTGTGTTAAGAGTGATGGTAAACACCAGTCAGTCTTACACAAGCTTCAACTGATTGCACAAGTGAGTACCGTACATAACTTGAATTTTATTGATGTTACTAAAATTATTTTTTAAATGTTTTATTAAATTTTTAATGTGTACAGTTCTGTAGTGTCATCATTAGTACAATTACCAATAACTAACAAAGCTCTCATAATATATAGTTTATAAAATAGGTAAAAAATGGATGCCACAAACACATACAGGCATCCCCTGCATTACGGAAGGGTTGCGTCCCTGGAAAATTGACCGTATTGCGAAATTCCGTTATGCGAAACCTATTTTCCCATTGACTTCCATTATAAAACTGGAGATGCGTTCCTAAGGAATTTTTTCGGCCCCAAAAAAGTAATTCAAGCACTTTTATGAATGAAAATAAACATTTATAAACACATACAATACAGTACATTAAATAATTTATGATATAGTACATGTAATATGAAGAGAAATATAGTTGGAATAAATAAAAATATTGTATTGTACTCACCACAAAAGTTGGTGACTGCTGCATCAAACCTTAAAACATCAAGTTTAATATCCAATGTAATGCCTTTGCAGCTTCCTTTTGCACTACTGTGGTCACTTCCACTTGATGGCCTCTTTCCAGTCATCTTGAATAAGTGTAATGCACTGTACTGTACTTACTGTATGTTTGTAAAAGTTAAATCCAACTGCTCGGGCGAGAAACATGCGCGCACACTGGATGTAAACAATGGAGTGATTCCGCGGATGCCACGCTTGGTGATAGCAAATACCAAGAAATCCACACCAAAAATTTTAATTTTTAACAAAAATTTATAAATTTATAGTGATATATTTTTTTTTAAATTGTTAAAATTTACCTCAATTTCCGTCAGGGCGGATTTATGGGCCGTATCACAAAATTATTGGTCATAATTTACAAGTTCCGCAACCCGTGGTTCCGTAATGCAGGGGAGGCTTGTATTCATCAGAACCATGTTATAACCTCTTCCAGTGCTCTATTTTCCTGAAAATCATAACAAGTGCTATAAGAGGTATACCTGTACAGATTACTGTACTTTAGAGAATTAAATACTGTACTCTAAAATAAATTTAAATTATTTTTTTTTATTCTTCATGAAACAACTGTTTTAATAACAAATTAAGTCAATTCAATAAAACAAAGGCAACAAAGCTCATTTTATTCATTATGTTGACAAAGTCAGTGAAATGCAACAAGTATAAAATGGAACATACATATGAGTACCGGTAGGCATTATTATGAAAATGGGGAATAATGATACAACAGGAATGATGAGAACACACATTCAAGACACAATACACATTTTCTTCATTATAAGTCTTCTTCCGACAGTACAAAACACTATCTAAACACTTGCTATGGTGTAATTAATTCTTTCTACTTTGAAATACTGTTATACTTCACTCATTACCACAACAATTTTGAGCAGTCATGGATTATTTTGATCAAAGCAAATTGGCCATTGGTGAGTACTCTGTATACATTAATCAAGGTTATTGTTCACAATAATAATAAAAAAAAACACGACTTTCCAGAATTTCAAGATATTCCCTACAACATACTCAGTTTTGAGCATATTAACAGATTTTAAAATAAACAGTATATCAACACCACCGATATATTCGAAAAAACCTGACCAATGGCATTTGGTCCAAATGTCACGCATAGTTATATGTAATCCCCCATTAAATCTTTCAGTAAAATATATAAACAGCAAGCACCTGAAAGGATTAAGTTTTGGAGGGAAAATACATGTATCAGTTTAATTGACTAATATATTCATCTCGATAGGTACCACTTAATGAGTACCTGGGTAGTGTCAGTCATACTAATGTTACATTGTCTCCAACAAGGAATTAATTATATACAGCACAGTATAGTATATGAAAATTAAAAATTCCAAGGAAGTAATATATATATATATATATATGCAAGTAAATCACTGTAGGTGCGCGTGATCTAGGTATATGCTGATAACCACAAGGAAAGAAGAAAACACGAAGTTCCCAAGCGCTTTCGTGTAATTCACATCTTCAGGGGCAGTCTGTACTCACCCCTGAAGATGTGAATTACACGAAAGCGCTTGGGAACTTCGTGTTTTCTTCTTTCCTTGTGGTTATCAGCATATATATATATATATATATATTACTTCCTTGGAATTTTTAATTTTCATATACTATACTGTACTGTACCGGATATATGTAAATTCATTAATTACTTTTTCACATTTTAGCTCAAAGTTTTCTTTCCTTATAGTTAACACCAAAGTATTACAAGGGATATTTCCAATCATCATGTTCAAAGTAATCTCTGATTGCATTGTTTTCTTCAGTTTTATAATTAGTTAATTACTCATCTCAAACACATACTGTATTTTATTAACACGGATTCGGTATGTATATAAACAATACAAGTATACAATGACCATGCAGGTATACATTCACTGTATGTAAGCAGCACAAATGCACAGTATATAAAAAAAGTACTTGTCCACACTTTGTGTGAAATATTATGAGATCACAGATGATAGATATTGGGATATGCATGTTCCTACCTGTATAGTTTAACATAAGAAATGCGGTGTGTATTTATTTCTGCATAATTAATATGATGTTGGGTTAGCAAATGTAGTAAAATCAGTATGCCACCGAGTCGTACATATCAATCCTCCCGTGACATCACAAGTTGCATGAAGCATTTCGGAAATCATCGGACCCATCCTGGCAGATACTTTATTGAGATAATGTACAATCGATGGTAAACAGGATGGCAATTTGGGAATCCTTGGTCAAACTGCCATCTATATTACCATTACAGGCAGTCCCTGGGTTACGATTGATTGTGATAATTACATCCTTGACAATGCAACAGCTTTCATATGTTGCTGAATTAAAATAAAAGCTTAGAGGATTAAAATGAAATAATGTAAGATGAAAAACAAATAATAAATAGCATAGAACTTAGGTAAAAACAATTTAAATGTTAACAGATAAAACTCAAAGCTTGTATAGAAGGTCGGCTTCCTCCATGAAGGAGAGAATGTCCACTCCCACACTAGCCCCCAAACACCAAGGAGAGATGATAAGACCATCCCACCCCCAGGCACTGGATTATGAACGGGTTCCGTTCCCAAGTCAAATTGTATGCAAGTCGAAACACAACATGATATACATACAGTCAGCCAAAGATGCACCGACCCCACGCTGGGTCTCGTGCTCGCAATTTTACCAGGCAATACTTGGTAAAGGATGACTGTATGTAAAGATGATTGTGATTGGTGGATCTGTTTTCGGCTGTATCACTGTCAAGATAATTATTAATGAAACCAAAGGTAGAAATTTTTTAATAATAAACTCTTCATTGTTATTTAAGGTCATGAGAAGTTTTCAAATGTTTGTATATTTGTTTAAATAATGAAGAAAATTATATAAATGAATTGACAACTCAACTACAACCACAGCTGCCACAAGATTCTCACATCAAATTTTCTTCATTATTTAAACAAATATACAAAAATTTAGAAACTTACCATGACCGTTTATGTTAAACTATACAGGTAGGAACATGCATATCCCAATATCTATCATCTGTGATCTCATTTCACACAAAGTGTGGACAAGTACCTTTTCGATATACTGTACTGTACATTTGTGCTGTTTACATAGTGAATGTACAGTATACCTGCAAGGTATTTGTATATTGTATAGGTGTACTTGTATTGTTTATGTACACACTGAATCAATGATAATAAAATAGGGCATGTATTTGAGATGAGTAACTAACTAATTATAAAGCAGAAGAAAACCATGCAATCAGAGATTAATTTGAACATGATGTTCGTGGTGATGGTGAATGTTGGTGGTAATGATGAGTGTTGGTGGTGAAAAGTGACACACGTGGCCACTACAGAACATGTTGGTATATAACGGACCGAGTCCATTATTATTCCGGATCCAGATATAATGGACATCCAGCTATAATGGACCGGCCTCCCCCCCCCCCCCCCATTAGTATATTGTAATTGACAATTAAATACCAGCATTATCATACGTGGTGGTGTGTCCCATAATGGTGTATGTGCCAAAATACAGTTTCCAGATAATGCTATTTAAAGTTTGAAATTACCTGCTGCATCATACATAACAAAAATTTATACTCTCTCTTGGGCATGTAAATTTTGCTTCTTCACTTGAAAAGGGCTAAATGGTACATAAACTTGTACAAACAAATTTTTATGAGTAGCTCACTTAATCTAAAGATGATTTCTGGTTTGTGATGATGGGTTAGAAATATATCTGGTGTATCATTAATATAAAAGATGGTCCACATCAGGATCCTCTGGGTAAGATCATCACCAGGATCTTGCATCTGGGATGACCTCTGGTTGTTAATAATATCGCACATTCTCTGGTGTGTAAGCGGTGGTATGAATGGCACATTTTCCATATCACTAAACTTGATACTGTTAAATTTAACTGTTCTGTATATTTTCCAGAGCACAAGGTTAAGGTTAAGGTTAAAGTTTTTTATCGCTAAATCCTTTTTGTAACAATATTTGCATTAAAATATCTGTGTATGCAGTTTGATATGAGTATCACTTGTCCAAGGCTGAACACTATTAGAAATGTCTCTTATAGCTAAAATGAGTACAAAAGGTGGGAGAAACACGAGACAGTCCGGCTGTTGTGGTTTGCAAGTACAAAATGGCAGGAGTAGCAGCTCCTTTCACTGCCAAATGGTAGTGTCACATGGCTGGTATGCCTCTATGGAGCACCTAGACTTTACTCCTATACTTCCTGCCAGGTACTGCTGCTTGTTAAAATGAATGGGATTCTCAATGCCAGAAAGCCTTAAGCAGTATTTGCCATTCTGTCATGTCTAACACATGGGGAGAGGTCAGGAGAACAACTACTGTAGGTAATCTTAACTCAAAACTGCCATATTGGCACATACTGTACATGACAATATTACTGAAGATTAATTGTCATTCTTTGGTGTTTTAGTGATATAAACTATTCACAAGACAACAATATTTGGGAGGCTAAGTTTGAAGTTGTAGTTTAATCTTATGCACAGTTATTTACAGTATTGTAATATTTCACCTTTTGATAAAATGTCTTACTAGTTTTTATGAATTTCTAATCTAAACTACACCTTTCATCAGGACCATAAGGCATGATATGTATTATACATAAAACACCTTCATTCTGCCAAGATAGTGAAACCATTTATCACTTGTATGTATCACATATCATGTAGCTACTCCTCAACTTACGACATACTCAACCTACGACCACCCAAACATACGACCGCCTCGGTCGTACCCAAATTTTGTCAAATTATGTATTTTCGAGTCCCAATGTTAGTGATTGCGCTGTGTACTGCCAAATTTTCGTTTGTAATTCACTTTAAAATGGCTGGCAAGCTTAAAAGTGAGAGTTTTGTGGTGCTGAGAAGAAAAAGAGACCCATTTTAGATTTTCTATATATTATTTAAGCATTTTCGACTTACGACCTGGATTTGGGTCCCTAACCCCGTTGTAAGTTGAGGAGCAGTTGTATTATGAAAGCATCCATTCAGTTCAATTTTAAAACCCTTTTCAGACTTATTCTAATAATGATCAGTTTGGCCCAAAACTTGACAATTTTCTAACAGCCTGTTCTTAATGTCAAATAATAAACAACAGCTACACAAAATGTGATATATACAGTAGCTCAACATATACAGTACCTACTTTCTTTAATTAATCTTAATTATTTTATTGGGTCTTAGTGCTTGCTTCTAGTTAATTTCAATTTATTGTAGTTCTTTATGTATTAGTAAACATATTCAACAAATATTTCTATAGTACTGTACATAATAACTATCTGATTTCTAAAAAAAAACAGTCTGAAATGTTATTATTCATTATTAAACCAATCTAGGTCTTATTTTATATTGAAAAATATGATAAACTTTCCCTGTCTTCATTATTAGAGGATGTTATTAAGCTTTGGGAATTTAACTATGGTATACTGTATACTGTACCTAATTAATCCCATTTGACTTAAAAAAAAGTGTTAGGCTACTTTCAAATAAGCTTCTGCTTTTAAAAACTTCTCATATTGCTCAACTTCCTGAATTTGACTTTCACTCATAAATGAATTCACATACAGTATACTGTACTTGGTTAATAAACTATATTTATAAATCATGTCCGAAACAAAATGACACCAAGAACAAAGGTTTTTGATAAAGACCCCATGAGACATACCTTGCTTTAGTAGCCCTGCGTGTGGATTGTTCAGTTCAAAATTCATCGGAGCCCTCATGAAAGATACTTTTTTTTTACCGAGTGTACATATCTGACATGGAAGAATTTCCTATACTGTACAGTATTCTCTATGCATGATTTAATTTTAATTCAACTTTAGAAGATGTTAAAGAAAAGTTCAAATCAGTTTGAAACAATAAGGACAGCAACTAACTGACTAGCCATTAGACGATGGCATTAAACACCCACTTTTCTTTTTTTTCCTATACACAGAGAATTATCAGTGTGAGCCTCATTCTCAAACCATCCCATCACAATAATGCAAGTTTCAAAGATCATCCCTAACAGAATACTAAGAGTATTTTCAAAATATAACAATAAAACACTAAAGAAAGTTTTTACATCACATGTAAGAAAAATCTCATTTTAAAAGTGTCCATTCTTTCATAAAGGTCAATGCTTACCTGATACAAGCTAATAGGAAAGCTAATCCAACTGCCTTACTATCACTGCAATTCTCCTGGTAAGATCAATAGATAAAATAATGAGTAATTTCATAAGCTATATCTACTGCACGACCATCATTTCTGTCTCTGAGAAAAGAAAAAAAATTATGGAAGAGATTTCATTCTTTTTAAAGAACCATATTTTGGTTTAGAGGTAAATTTTATATATATATATATATATATATATATATATATATATATATATATATATACACACATATACACAAGTCCTTGTTTAACGTTGCCCCCGATAAGATTGTTTCATTATAACGTCGCTATTCTTTAGATACCCATGATTCGGATAATGTCCCGCCGATTCAGTATATCATCGTCACAGACTACTTCGTAAAGCGTATCACCCTCTCTCTCATCTTGGCGTGCTACGCTCTCACCCGCAGAGCGTCACCAGTCTTTCTTAAGCTACCACAGGGTTCGTGCGTGTTAAAGCTCTAAATACTGTACTCTAACCGCGCAAATTGGCTTCCAAGCACCCATCAAGTGCTACTGGTGCTAGTGTTATGAAGAAGCAACGTAAGACCATTAGCCTTGCTACAAAAATGGAGATTTTAAACCAGGAGTAGGAGCCACCCGCTGGGTCTCGGTGACTCACCACCCCCTTCCTCCTCCGCTCCACTACCCACCACCACCACCGTTCATGAGTGAGTACAGTACAATACAAAATGATTTTGTTTATTTATTTATATAAATACTATTTTCTATAAAAATGACATTGAATTTCTATATTTGTAATGTATTTTATGGGGGCAAAGGGAGGCTGGGGAACATAACTCTCGCATTTTATTTATTTTTTAGGGGGAAAATTGATTCCGTTAATGTCGCGGCTTTCAGGAACGGAACCATGACGTTAAGCGAGGACTTATTGTATAAATAAATAAAATATTTCCTTGTACTTCCTTTTCTTAACAAGAATGATTCACACTGATATTTTATACAGTCAGTATTCAGAAGTATGTCTCTGTGATGTACAGTATATGAAAAAATCATGATTATTTTAAGAAATTAATTGTGGCAATAAGCAAGACTATTTGGCATTTACTTTTCAACAGGCCCCTATAGGTATATTGTATGGCTTTTAACATTTTATAATGTAAAGCAATAGATATTGAAGACTAACCTTCATCAGCACATAGTATATAGTATATTTCTTTTGCCAATTACACCATATAGTTAATACAATACACATTATTTATTACTGTACTTGAGACACAAAATACACAACTCCTAAACCTTAAATATAGAAGTGTACTGATCATACATGTGACTGTTCATTATAAGTCCTACCTGTGAAAAGTCCATAGATATATCAATAATTAAAGTGAAGAAATGTATTGAGTATTTAATTATCACAGATCTATAGGATTATATAAATGTACAAACAGACAAAATTATTTGCATCTAGGATCCTTCCCATCTTTCAAAACTATAAAGCACCACAAGTAATGACAAAATGTGAAGATTATGTTATGAACTGATGCATGTGTCAGTGGGTAGGTGATAAATATTCAGAGGATGCATTTAAATATATCAACAATATCAGATCAAACTCTGAAGGGTAATAATGAGTCAGACTGTAAACCTGTACCCATACTAGTTTAAAGAAATAAATAAAGTATAATTTCTTGTAAAACTACAAGATCAATTACCTTGCACATACTGTATATACATTTTAATTGTAGTGGTTAACAATGTGATATCAGAACATTATTGTCTAGGTCACTGAAGTTACTTAACCCTCTTGTACACACAATAATTTTTAAATTTCCATCACCACAACAGAATTCATGTGAGGTCTTGTCATCTCTCTGCAGCTAATTTATCCCACAAGAGTTTTTTTTTTATTCATAATTTATACATCACTGGCTTCCTTACTGTTTTGGCTTTAATATCAGCAGAAAAAAAAATAAGATGAGAATAAGACTATTTTTGTTCCCCCACACTTTGGTACTTTCTGGAAGTTGCCATCGCAAGACCATGCAGTCATCTATGATGTATGAAAATTTAAGGCACTGATCTTGAAAACTTTTTTGAGACAATTTATTTTAAGAGTTAATGATGTGATTTGTATCACAGATGCAATTAGTGCTGCCCATGTTTTGACACAATTTGCTTCATGATGCAAAAGAGGGTTAATTAGTTTATGAATGAAACTGGTTAGATTATGCTGGGATGGTTATGTTAGAGAAAGTATCTTCCCAGTACTGTACTATGCTTTCCAATTCTGTCATATTTTCCTCTTCCATCTGAAGTGGTTAATGTTACAATATTGAAAGTAAAGGTGATAAGACCGAAATACTGTACCCATATATAAAAAAAATTTCTCAAAGTTCTTGACATTCTGATATCATATGTTATCCTCATCGTTTTAAAACAACGTGTTTTTAATTCCCCCAACATGTATTAATATAAATCTACGTTTTGTTTAATAACTTGCCTGAATGTGAAATAACATTTTCAAAGTACTGTATAACTTCTTACAGCAATAAATGTATTATGGCAGTTCTGGTAAAATTTTCCCAAGTGCATCTTAAATTAAATTTACACAGTTTTTACATCCTCCTAAAATGCAAAAACAAACTATACCAACAGCAAGAACCTTAATGACTCTCAATATTCATGTTCTGAGAAAAAATAAATAAAAAATGATATGCAGCACACAAAATGAACTGCAGTTAATATCGGTAACTATAATGAATGCACTAATATTTTTGTGTCCATTTCCACAAGAAAAGATAAAACTTTGATTGCATACATTGGTAAGAAGTATATCCACAAAACATGAATAATGAGGCCAATCGAGACTCTTCCTGTTACTTAAGTTAAATTTTTGCATTTCCGGAGGATAAATACTTTGGTAAAGTTTTACTTTCGGACAACACGAGAATCTTAAGAATTTTATCTATGCAGTCAATAATTTAGACAATTCTAAGACACTTTTCTTCTATGACATTTCCCTCGCAAATGACCTAAAAATTACCTAACCTAATCTCCAAAATTGAGGGCTCCACCAGCTCCCCTGGACCCCCTGGAGTATGAGGCGTCTAGCGTAAGAATGACGAACTCACCAAATCATAGTTTTGAGTAAACGCACGTCAAAGTTTTAGAACTGTAAAATCACACAGCGTCATAGAATATTGATAGAATTGCCTCAGTTATATTCTATATTGATATAATTTTTGTGTGGACATGTAGGTGTGCATAATACAATGACACGCCTGTTCGTACCAAAAAATATTATAAATACTGTAGTTCGTCCCTCCTACGCTAGACACCTCATATGTCAATTGCAAGGGAAACATCATAGAAGAAAAGTGTCTTTGAATTATTTAACCTATTGATTGCAAAGATAAAATTTCAAAGATTCCCACATTGTCCGAAAGTAAAATAACACCAAAAAATTTCTGTACTAGAGTGCAAATTAAAAAAAAAAATAACAATAAAAAGAAACATTAAAAATTTTGCTTACATTTTACTGAACCTTAAGGTTAGTACTGTATAGAATAATATATAACTTCATCATAGCCATTTATCCTGAACTATTGCTTCCCGGCTTATCCAGGGTAATTACATACTGGTCCATGAATGATCACAAACTGATGATATATAACTTAAGTCTCTAAAAATTAACTACAAAGGATACATAACTGGCTTGAAGTTATGTTCTTGAAATGAACGAGATTCTTTTTTACAATCAGTCAATGTTTACTTTAATTTCTAATATGAAATAAGTAAAACAAATGAGTACTATATCTTTATGCAAACATGGCTTTTGTGGACACTAGGCACAGGAGGTATAATATCTGTAATGAGATATAAACCATGTGATTTCTTACTTCACATTCCAAATTATCTCTGCTAATAAACTATATCAATTCACTTAAAAATTTTAAAGACGTATCACAACTTCATTTGGAAGTTACCCCAATTGTTCTGACATAAAACTTCTTCAGTCATTCATATTTTGGCTTCCATACAGAGAGCAGTAAACTGAACATGAACTCCAGTTGAATGCCACTTCTTCCTTAGATGTGTACTGTACAGCAGAATGGCTCTATTGTAAACAGAGGGTAATTTAACATTAAATAACAATGATGCAAATAACTATTACATATAACAGTGTCAATTACTGATTTCATTAAAATCCATCTCTGATATGATAAATTAGGAGTTATATTGGAATTCCTGGGATATTTAATTGTTTTCAGATTTTTCATTCTGCTAGCCATTTCCTACCATTTTACAGGGTGGCCAGAATCATGAGCAAACACAAATCATTTCTTCATTTACTGTCATTCATTCATTCACACTTACTGCTGTAACAGATGCACTCTTTGGTTATCCCTTCCACATCAAGACTCCATGATATCAGTTTGGTTAATCTATGATCCTTCACACAAACGATCATCACCAACAGCACATACATTCCTTACTCAGTGCCATCATCGTGTCATTCACACAAGGTGCTGCTACATAGACATTCACCACCCTTACGTGTATTGAGTTCTTCACTTTTTCCTTCTTGGTCTTTCTCCCTCTTCTCCTTCTCCCAAGCCTTTATCTTATTATGTTGCAAAGTGGTTGAAGACACTACTCTCCTGATTCAAAGCAGTTAGAAGCTAGTGGAATAAACATCTCCTTTAGTAAGATACTAATCCACCAAAACAGATTACTCACTCCAACTGACCTAATGTTAAAATGTATAAATTCCTATTTTATCTTAAATTAAAATATATAATATACAAACATATAAATTTGTAGTCAAGTATAAAATAAATATTTAAAAGCTTTGTGGAAAGTTACCAATACTTCATGTACATTTATTAAGATCAAAGAAAATTAGATATCAATCTTTACTATTAAGCAAAATTTTTTACCTTTGTATAAAACTTGAATGAGAGTTTTCTGGTTAATTACCCATCATCAAAAATCCCAAACTTTATCCTACATTATAGGAACAGCCCACTACCGAAGTAGCATTTGTCATTATGAAGAAAAAAAAAAAAAAAAAAAAAAAATAAGGACAGGTGACACTTAAGTTTAGATGAATATGTCAGAAAGAGTTTTTAAAAAATGTTTGTACAGTGATCTTATACAGAAATCATGATACAGTATTTTTCATAAAATTCAAAAATTTAATTTAGTCTTGACTGTAAATATGATAACTAGAATCCAATACTTTTAAATATATTGTAGTTTTTGGAAGCATCAAGACTTAACCATACAAATTAGAGTAAATAAAAAAATTAAAAATCTCGTACTCAAATTTCATAAATAAAACATTCCTGCAGTAACAACAATTTGAAATACAGAATAAAAGTTGGCCAAAATCATACAGCAGTAATAGCCACAGCATCTGTGTGTGCCTGCAGGATCTGTGTAAATGTGCGCTTGTGGGCGGAAGTTCGGACGGATGCAATGGCCCGGAATAAAGCATCTACACAGAGATCATCTGGCAGACGAGTGAGAAACTGTGCGGCAGTGGCAGTACACTCTTGGTTGGTTACCACAGTTTCATACAATTTTAAGATTCCTGCAAAAAAAAAAAAAAAAAAATGAATTATCTTATTATATTAAGTCTGCTAAAATAATGAAAAACTGAAGTTTGAAATCCAGTTTTGTGGCTGAGGGAAAAAGATGAATGGCCTGTGAGATATATTGCCCCAAAGTGCCCTGATAGAGCCTACCATTGGGAAATTATTTTGCTTAGTAGCAGGACTCATCATTCATGTGGACAATCTTTATGCTAAAAGCATTCTTCTCACCCAGTCAAATCAAGATATAAATCCTTGATCTGGTGACTGTATTGATTTACAACAAAGAAGGACCCAGCTAATGATGTGAACGAAATTCGCAGAGATTCTTTGCACTACAGTAAACCCTGGATAATTCGGCATTTGATAATTCCAAATTTTATAATACCTGGGACAGCTATACTCTCGGAATTTATTTAAAAATAACTCGGAAAAACCGAGTTATATAAAATAATCTTGGAATATTTAGTATACACTCATCCCCCCATACTCTATAGTTGCAAATTCACTTGTTCACAAAAAATTATTAGTGACCTTTTATTCAAGATTTGCAATTGAAATTCAGCTATCTGCGAGGCTGTTCAGAAATATTTTGACTGACTATTGGCAGATGGGCATCTCTCGCACACACACCGTGGTTAGTCCGTTCTCTCTTTTGTGCCGCATCGTCCTGCCCCTCTCATGCCACCCAGTATATGGATGCAGGAAGGGAGAGTGCTGTAGCACCCCCAATATTTTAAGTAAAAAGTGCTATACATGGTATACATTAAACCACAGAGTATCTAAGGCACCAGAATTAATATTCAGCACTCCCTGGTAAAATTTGGTTCATGCGGTACTGACCCAGTAACACCCAGCAACCTCTCCCATTCATGTCAGGCCACTGCATGCAGTATGTCTTCACTATTACTATAACTCCCGTGCCATAGACTTTATTTATTTTATAGTGCAATTCATTTTATCTGAATTCCAACTGCTGAACCTGAATCTTCCAGGTATCCAATGCAATTTTGACTTTATGCGTTCAAATTTGTTGCCAAATAATTTGCCCAACACGGAAAATTTGAATATAAGCGGGTTAACAATGCGCCACCTCCTCCACTCTGCCTCAGCCACGTGCCTGTTGGAGATGCCCGCCAGTTTTGCTTATGCGCCAGTACGGTCAAAATTATACGAAAGCCGTTTTGGAACTTTTTGTGTTTTTGCGTTGCTGTGTGTGTCTGCCCTTGCAGTATGGCCCCAAATGCAGAGGTAATGCTAGTGAAGGTAGCACACCCAAGAAAAGTAGAAAATTGATGACATTAGCCGTGAAAATAAAGATTTTAGATCAACTTTGTGATGGTGGGCATGTCGCAACGCTTGCCCGTGAGAACTCTGTAAATGAGTCCACCATACGCACAATTCGTAGTTGTGAGGACAAAATACTTGCTTAAAAAATAAAAATAATTCCAGTTTCATCACCATCGAAGTCTTCTTCATCAATCACCATCATCAGAAGGCTTCACAACATCTATGACATCACCGTCATCATAGTTACACTACAATCATCTAACCATGGATCAGTGAGTGTTGGGCAAGGGTTTACTGTACTGTACTTTATTTTTAAGCCACATTCGAGTATTAAAGAAAACAGTTTTACTAGGGTGAACTATAATATCCTGAGTATTATAAGTTGCATGTTTATTTATATACTCAGACTTGAATTATATGTAGAGAAAACAATTATTTTGTTAAAATTTATTCTTTATTTTGTAAAGTGACCAAATTATAGTTTGTGGTACAGTATACCTGTACATTAGTGCCTCACTGTTTACGTACCGTTCCTCCTCCATTACCTCCGCCACCTACCACCGTTCCCATGTGTCACCTACCATGCCTCTGTTGCCTGCTACGATGCTTCATTCTTTGCCTGTTGTGCTGATAAGTATTACTTTTTGAAAATTAGCAATTACATGTATACGTATATGGGCCGATAATGTTTAATTGCTGTACAGTATTATTATGGGGGTGGGGGAGTGCCTTGATATTACATGTACACATATATGCGTACATGTTATTGAGGGTTTACTGTAATGTCAAACTTTTTTCCAACTTACTGGTAGATCAAAATCCTAATATAAATTTTTTGGCAAAGTTTCAATGGGAGTACAACTGTGTATAATGGCCTAATAAAGTGTAATAGCACAACTAATCTTTTTAGTTTCCTATTTAGGATATGTAAGGAAAGTGCTGACTGGACAGCTTAATGGCATGAACTGAATTGGAGATGAGGTGTAAACCCCTTTTATGGTGAGCAGCTTCTTAGCACATGAACTTGATTGAAAGTATGACTCCTTATCAAATGCCTTACTGATCTCTTAAAATAACTATTGGTTCAGAAGATTTTTTTTACTTGATAAGAAGACTGCTTGTAGCCTAAGTGTTCTCCACATACATAATAAGTCCTGCTGTTAAGCAATACAAGCTCCCTGAGTCTGGCAGGAGGTACTTATAGGTAGTCCACCTCGCAGATAACTCATGAGAACCTGTAGGCTGTAAAACTCATTATGGAGATACAGTACTGTACTGTATATCACAAATACATGGTTTTACCCAAATTTCAGATTTACATATATCACACAGTAGATCCAGGATGATAACCTTTTTTTTTTATGTAAATGATATCAGCAAAAAACTAAGAACAAAACCAAAATAAGAGGGTACAAAATATAAACTAATGATAAAATAAATACTGTATCAATAAATAGTAATATCATGAATGATACATAAAAATGAAAAAGAGAGGATAATTTCAGAACCTATTGCTAGCAATGCTTTAGATACACAAGAAAATTCACGTGAATGAGTGAAATTTGTGAAGGTTCTCATCTTGGCCTATTCAAATAATATACTGTACATCAGACAGGGGCAACCCACGGCCTGGACCATGTCTTTGTGCGGCCAGTGGAGTAATTGAGCAATTCTATGTAATGTGGCTCGGGTAGATGCAGCTAGCTTATGGTGAGTAAAGCAATATTTATTAAGAGAATAATCTTAACAAACAATTCATTACTGTTTCATCACCAAGGAGTAAGTAACTACGAAAATGTAACAGCGAAATAAGTAGCAATAGTCAACAGTATAAACATTTTAACTTGTGTGACTTTACGGGCCAAGTTTGACACAGTCAATTTGATGGATTAGATGCTATGTGGCATTGGGTCACTTGGGAATTAACTGAGGTTTGTAAGTCCAAGTGGGGTCATAGGCAGTGGTCACACAGATCAAAGGTAAAGGTCTCTTTCTTGTTGACAGACTGTCTCTATTTATTCTTGTTTGATTAGGTCTCCCAGCAGGTCCCTCAGCATCCAGAGCCGACCCATCTCAGCTATCCTCCATCCCTGGATGAGGTAGCTACTGCCATCAAACACATGAAAAATAACAAAGCCTAAGGGCCTGATGGAATCCCAGCCACGGTGTATAAAGCAGGAGGACCTCTGCTTACTAGCCCTCTCCACTCTCTCCTGAAAAATGGGAAAAAGAGGAAATCCTCAAGCTCTCAAATATGCCTCCATCGCCAATATTTATAAGAAAAAGGGAGACCGGTCAGACTGTGGCAACTACCGTGGGATCTCGCTGCTGTCCGTAGCTGGCAAGATTATCGCCCGAGTCCTCCTAAACAGACTTCTCCCCGAGGTGGATAACTTCCTCCCAGAATCCCAATGTGGCTTTAGACCATCACGTGGTACCACTGTCATGATCTTTGGTGCCTGCCAGATTTAGGAAAAGTGCAGAGAACAGCGTCGTGACCTGTACATGGCCTTAATTGACCTAACCAAGGCCTTCAACGTGGTCAACAGGGAAGCCCTCTGGTGGACCCTCAGCCGTTTTGGCTGCCCACTGAAATTCATCGCCATTGTGAGGCAACTCCACGATAGCATGAACGGCAGTGTCCTGCACAATGGCAACTAGTCTGAATTCTTCCCCATCCAAACTCGTGCCACTGCCAATTTAGCTGGCGGGGTGGACATTGAGTACCGGATGAAGGGCTTTTCAACATAAGACAACTCCAGGCAGGAACAAAGATGTTGGCAGCTTCCATTACTGAGCTTCAGTATGCAGACAACCTCACCCTTGTCGCTCACACTGAACGTGACCTACAGATCCTGAACACCTATGAGTATGCACACTTTGGCCTTCATTCTCTTTCAGCCTGCCCCTGGTTCAGCCAAACCTCCACCATCTATCCAACTTAACAGTACTACCCTCTCTAATGTTACCCACTCTCAGTATCTCGGCTCTCACCTGTCCACCACAGCAGACATTGATGAAGAGATTCAACATCGGATCAGAAGTGCATCTCAAGCCTTTAGCAGACTCCAAAACTGTGTCTTCAGCTGTAGAGAGCTGAATTTATCTACAAAGTTGCATGTATATTGAGCAGTGGTCCTCCCCACCTTGCTATATGGCAGCGAGACATGGGTCACATACAGGAGGCACTTCAAGGCACTTGAAAACTTTCACCAACGTAGTCTACGTTCCATCCGAGACCGTTGGGAAGATAAGAGAACAAATGCCAGTATTCTTGCTGACACCAACTGAAGGAGCATTGAGGCTACCATTATCCATGAACAATTACTTTGGACTGGCCATGTTACCTGCATAGACGACAGTAGACTGTCAAAGCGGCTATTTTAGTCACTTAACGAATCGTAAAAGTAATGCTGGCAGGCAATTGAAAAGGTATACCGTATTTTTCAGCTTGGAAGACGCTGCATCGTGGAAGACGCCCACCTGGGCACAGGTCACTGACCCACATCGGGGCCTAGGGGACGAAAATGTAATACAGGTTGTACCTCTCTAGTCCGGCATTCTGTGGTCCGGAACGATTTTATTTTGTCCAAAAGGTAGATAGGCAGCTTTTTTTTTTTTTTTTTTTTTTTACTTATCTGAAATATTATTATTATTACAGGAGTATTAAATTTTTGCCCCTCAGGTCCTAATGTGGGTCAGTGACCTATGCCCGGGTGGGCTAATCCCCTTAAAAAAAAAAAAAAAGCAGCGGGAAATTAAGGTTTGTTTACATCCGGCAGTTCAGCTGCTCTCTCTCTCTGCTTGTCTATACAGAGTACAACATTTAACCCTTCAATATATATGAGCAGTAAATAAGTGTTGCTTTCATATTCTTAGGTAGAGTAATGAAGATGTTTTCACATGTGCGCACTTACATACGAGCAGTCTCACTTTTTTTTTACCATTAATGGTTAGCTACTTATATTGTTCCATTTATTAACATTAAATAACATTATAGGTACTTCAAGCAACCATATTCATTTTTTACATTAATTTTACTACAGCTAAACTCAGGGTCTTATTTTCTTCAGTTTTATATGTAGAACCAATCAGTCACTGGTTTCGTAAGCTTTAACATAAACAATGCCAGCAGCCGTCTCGTCTCCTCTAATATTACACGTATTATTAATAAATTGAATTGTTAATTTTGCACACACGTACATTAATTCAATAAAAACAAATTCAGAAACATTAATTAAAACATATATGAACAGTAAATAAGTGTTGCTTTCATATTCTTATGTAAAGTAATGACGATATGTTTTCACGTGTGCGCACTTACATATGCGATCTCTCTTTTTCTTTACCATTATCGTTAGCTACTTCTATTGTTCCATTTATTAACATTAAATAACATTACTTAAAACAACCATATTAATTTTACTACAGCTACACCCAAGGTCTTATTTTCTTCAGTTTTATATGTAGAACCAGTCAGTCACTGGTTTTGTAATCAACGAAAACAATGCTGTGTCATTTCCTCGTGTGTGTTAATTTTCTACGTATTATTAATGAATTGTATTGCTCATTTTGCACATATAAACATTAATTCAATAAAAAAGACATTCAGTAATAAACAATAATGAATCTTTTGTACATAAGAGAAATGACGCTGTTTACACGATTATGCACGTCGTCTGCACGTTGGCGGGCCGTTCAAACCCGTCGAAATTCAAGTTTCCGCCGTCAAAATTTGTATTTATTTATTTTTTTGTGTGTTCCAATAAAATACGTTAAGAATTAAAAACTCGCGAAATTTGAGAAGCTACTATACGACATTTAACCCTTCAATATGTCTTCAAAGAGACCATGATGCAGAGAAAGTGGTGCTAGTGCTTCCAGGCATAAGCACAAGTCACTATCTATCCAGGAAAAGGGTGAATTTCCATGGTCCGGCACCGGTCAGGTCCCGAGGTTGCCGGACTAGAGAGGTACAACCTGTAATAACAATAATAATAATAATAATAAAGAACCATAAAGAAATACAAAAATTAAAAAAATCAAAAGTGAGAAACAATATATGTATGTTGTGTTGTCAAAATAAGAGTAACAATTGAGACCCTGCAATTGTGTGTAAATGAGGCAGAAAGTCAGATCAGCAACCTGGGACTTGGTCACAATTTTCGTGATGCCATATGGCAGCAAGGTCTACCAATATCTTCCCAGGCAGTAGCACCTCCCTGTTTGGTAGCTGCCAACGACCGACACCAGTGAAACCTTGCTTGATATACAGCCCCTTTGGCACAAGTACACACACCTCTTTGAATATCATCACTTAGAACTGCTTATCAGTCGTCATTTTCATCAATTTTAAAAAAAATCTGTATAAGAAGGTGAAATCTTTAATACAGCACTCATTTTATACACCTGGTCCCCTCCGCATCTAGCGGGCTGTAGTGTTTACATTCTTCCTCTTGTTTTTGTTGGTATAATGACGGGAAATGTTTTCCAACAGTAAAAGGTAAGCAAATGTAAACATGTATATCACTGTCTAAATAAAGAAATAAAAAATCTTGTTTAAAAACAAAAAACTAAAAGTAAAAAAAAATTTTTGGTAAGCAAAAAATAAAAATAAAAAACCTGTAAATCTCTAAATATCATGTCCAGTAAAACAGTCAAAAGCATTTTATTCATCTTCAAATCCTGGTTTATTAGGATGTTGCTTTATTACATGTAGTAATTCACCCCAAAAAGTACTGTTTTTAATTCAACATTTTACATTTGGACACAAAAAAAAAAAAAAAAATACACAATTTCAAATTTTGACGGCGGAAACTCGAATTTCGACGGGTTTGAGCAGCCTGTCAACGTTCAGACGTGCGCAATATACAGCGTAATTTCTCTTATGTACAAAAGATTCATTATTGTTTATTACAGTGGGGTATGCTATAACGAATCTAATTGGTTCTAGAACCTTGTTCGTTATAGCATTCGTTCGTTATAGGATTAATCCGTTCCAGGCCCCCAAATACATCCACTTAACACTGAAAAATATAATATAAAATTGTAAAAATTGCAAAAAAGTGCATAAATATGTATTTAAACCCCTGAAATAAAGAATATCATTAATACTTGTAATAAAAAAACAATAAATTAGCAAAAAAAAAAAAAAAAAAAAAAATTTATTTTTAAATAATGTTCGTTGTAGGAGTTTCGTTCGTTATAGCATTCTCAATTTTATAGGTAAAACCGTTCGTTATAGGAATATTCGTAGTAGGATCCGTTCGTTATAGCATACCCCACTGTACTTAATTTCTTTTTTATTTAATTAATGTTTGTGTGCAAAATGAACAATACAATTCATTAATAATACGTAGAATATTAAAACACGCGAGGAGACGAGACGGCATTGTTTTCATTGTTTACAAAACCAGTGACTGAATAGTGACTGAATGGTTCTACATATAAAACTGAAGAAAATAAGACCCCAGTTGTAGCTGTAGTAAAATTAATGTAAAAAAATTAATATGGTTGTTTTAAGTAATGATATTTAATGTTAATAAATGGAACAATGTTAGTAACTAACCATTAATGGTAAAGAAAAAAGTGAGATCACGTATGTAAGCGAGCACATGTGAAAACATATCGTCATTACTCTACGTAAGAATATGAAGCAACACTTATTTACTGTTCATATATATAATGTTTCTGAATTTAAAACAAAAATTCTACCCACCAGTGGTGGTAAAGTTCAAAACATAAGGACAGCCAATGTTGTTGTGTGTGTTTTTACTTGGATGACAAAGATGCTAAGTCATCAGGTTCAACACTAGCTGAAGACGTAGAACATAAACACTTTTTCTGTGATGTTTTTAGTTTTTATTTAACTTTATCTGTGTTATTTTCGTTGGTATATTAAGATATTGCTTTATTACAGGTAGTAATTCGCCCAAAAAGTAGGGCAAATAAGGCAAAATTTAGCCAAACATCGAAAGTACCAGACTCAAATTAATTTTCTCCATAGGAGGTTGTATTTAAATTTGGAAGATTTTAATTTTGCGAGGTTTTCACAGTGTAAATGGGTGTCCAAATTTGAGAGCCTACTGTAAATAGGTGTCCAAATATGAGAGCCTACGTATAAAGAAACAAACATTCCTGCGCTTTGAGACCAGCAGACAACCTTTAGCAATTCCTCAATAGATGGCGCTGCCGCACCACTGCCATAAGTAAACAAACCACACAGCAGCAAAGGTATACAGGAGTCTTAAGATAAACTGAAAATGTGTCAAATACTTCAAATTAGCCCGACTGAAAACTGAGGCAGACAAGCGCCAACGCCAGAAAGACGCTGCCGCCGCCCCTCCTGCACTAGATGTAGCCATTCACATGTGCAACTTCTGTGAACGACCCTACTGGTCCTGTATCGGCCTCTTTAGTCACCTTAAGACTCGCCAACCAAGGAGACAACCTTAATAACTCATATCATTGTATCATAGCTGGATGATCGTCACACTCAACTCCCAAGGGACAGCAAAGTAATAGTACAGTATATATACAGTATACATGATAGGAACAAGGGATTAAAAATGATCCTGATAACCTGACCCGACCCTACCTGTCAATAGATAACAAAGTTATATATATATATAAAACTTTAACTTCATTATCTGTTGACAGGTAGGGTCGGGCCAGGTTATCGGGATCATTTTTATTCCCATGTTGCTATCACGTCACTCATTCCGTGATCACTGTTGGACTCACTCTTGCCCTCAGTTTAGCAGCATCAATCGTTCAGTTAACATTAACTAGCCGTGTTAGATCATAGAGCCCTTGGGTTAGAAGAGAAAGTTTTGGGATGAAGGCCGAGTGTTTCAAAGTAAATAGACAGATGAAACAATACTTTTCTGTTGAACAGAAAGGTTCGCCACTGTTTGATTTGCTCAGAAAGTGTCGCGTGTTTCAAAGAAGACAATCTGAAGTGACATTATGAGTCAAAGCACGCTACCTATAAAAAATTTCAAGGACAGGCATGGAAAGATGAGATGCAGAAATTTAAGAGAATATTGCTTAGGCAGCAAATGGTGTTCAAAAGTATGAAGAACGATGCAGACAATATTGTGTGAGGAAGCTACATTGCATATCAGCGACTAGCAAAATTTTCAAAGCCATTCTCTGATGGTGGTTTGTGAGGAGCTGTATCAGGGATGTTGTGCAAATACTTTGCCCAGATAAGCATAAGGATGCAGAAAAAATTAGCCTCTCACATCGCACTGCAGCAAAGCGAATAAGCGAAATGGCAGATAATAAAAGTAGCTCATCAAAAAAAAAAAAAAAAAGAAACACTGATAAAACAGTTACAGCCCAACTGACAATCTTCATCTAGGGAATCAATGATGATTTCAGTGTCACCGAGGATATACTAGCTCTTCAGGCAATGAAAGGGACGACGAAAGGGGAAGGAAGACCCTTTCTTCGAACTGAAATGGGAAACAGTGAGTGGTATTACAACAGATGGGGCAATGGACAATTCAATGTTGGCCTTTTTGTGCAGATTAAAGAAGAGATGTCTGATTGTGGGTTGAATCCGTAACCGTACGCCCCGGGTGACGTACCGGAACGCCTGACTGGCGCGCCCCGGGTGACGTTCCAAAACGCACGCCTTTCCTGCCACTGTTTAAGTGCCCAGCGTGGGTTATCAGGTTCCAGTGTGACTATTTGCCTGTCAAGCCACATGCTCAGCCACAGGGAACCTTCCTGAATGTAAGTACCTACTTTTGTTTGATTCATTCTCATTATTTGTCCATTTTATCATGTTGTATCAAAGTAATATTGCTAAAAGTAATGTAGTTGTATTGCAGTATAGTATTACTGGAAAATAATGCTATGATTATGTTATAAATGTATTTATTTGTGGAATTAGTATTATTTTTTGCATTACTTGCTCTACCAAACACAAAGACAGACAGGCAGATTGGCGACCGACTGCGTGTGTGTTGCCGGGCACTTTTTATGAAAAATAATGCAAATAAAATATTATAAATGAATTATTTATATGAAATAAGTATTATGATCAGTAAATATATGCATTACTGGCCATCCTGAACACAAAGGCAAGCAGAATATGGCCACGAAGTGAGTAGTGACCACGAGCGTCAGCAATCAAAACAAGTCCCTTTATCTCTCTCGCCACTGTTGCCACAGGGAAGTTTCTAGAGGGTCAATATATAGTTTTTCTTACTAATTTTGTTATTGTTTTATCATTTAAAAAGGTTAGAAATTATTTTGGGAAAAAATGATTTTTCTAAATTTGCTAGAAAACTTGATGATTTAACCCAGGAATTCCAATCTCATGTCAAAGACTTCAAAACTGGAGAAACCAGTCTGAACATCTTCTCCACACTAATTCATGTTTATGTTGATGACACTCCAATTCATCTACAGATGGAACTGATCAAAGTTCAAGAGGACCATGAATTGAGAGTTAAATTGAAAGATGTTCCAATTCAAGAATTTTACAGAAAATATTTTTCATGCAAGAAGTATACAAAGTACAATCACAGATCCAGACAAGCACCTGGAGTGCTGCCTCAGGGTTGCAACCTCTGACATTCCTCCAAATTTTGAATGGCTATGTAGAAACATCCAAACCCAGGTGTCCCACTAGCTATGATTAGTAGTATTGTACTGTCATAATTTCCTATCTCTGACTATAAAATGTTGGACAAAATTGTACCCAAGTGTAAATAGTAAATTAAGTCACTATGTTTTACTAACTGAAACCCTGACTGGTTGTTTATATATTATGTACTGTATATACGTATGTCATCAGCGACTTACATATGAGTGTAGCAGTGTCTCACAAAATAGAAAATATTGTAACTATATTAAATTGATTTGCACCAAAATGTGTTATTAATTTCAACCCTCTCAGCCTCGGAGCCTGAGACACATACATACTGTACATGAAAATTACGCTGAGCCTCAGAGGTTTTTTGCCAAAAAATAGTTGAAAAAACAAATATTTTCTTTAGAGCTTATTTCACTGCTTATTGTAAATGGGTCTCTTCTAGCATAAAATTGTCTAAAAAATTGTATGGAGCCATAAAAAACTTTAAATTCTTGAAATTTAAGCCACCTTTTTCGAGTATAAGTTGAAAAAGAAGGAAAATGTTTAGTAAAGTCTCGATTTCCATTCACATTTTCCTTGTATTATGGTGTTCATTAATATGTACTATATACCTAAATATTGTAAAGAACAAAGCATGGTAGGAAAAATAATATAACACAAAAACTCATGGAATAATTAAAGGGGCTCTAAAGGCCCAAGCAACACTGGCTTCATGCTGCGCTGCCAAACACACGATGACCAAGACCGTCTCGGGGATGGTGATAAGGCCCACACAAAGAAAATGACGTCTGTCAAATGGCGTCCAAAGTTTAGTCAGTTTCAGAGAGTTGTTTTTGAGTTATTTGAAAATATAGCCCATTGGACGCAACGTTGACGTCGCGAGGATGAGCGTAAGTTTTTTCGCCTTTTATGTTCGACGCCACAATGGTGTCATGCAAGGCTGAGAGGGTTAACCTTGACTGCTTTTGTGACACATGCATAATTTTATTATTTCCTGTTTTTGATCATCTGAAGTTGAAATAAATTATGAATGCAAACTGTAAAATAAATAGATGTACCTATAGGTTCTTTCATTGAAGTTCCTCACGCTCCAGGATTAACATTGACATTATTCTGGTGGGAGTGTCTCATAAGTAAGAAAATTGCTGTAACTGTAGAAAAAATCAATGCATTTCACTCATCTTCTGTTAAATGCCAAGAAACATTAACATTTTACTTAAAAATATGATTATGGTGGATTTGTTTCATAAATGGGAAAAAGACTAATTGTAAACTGAAAATATCATACAGTGGATGTGACAAACTGTTTCACAGTCCGTTCTAATACAAAATTAACATTACTTTTGGGTTAGGTTGGATATAGATTTTGGTGGGTTGGCCCGCAGAAAAATAGCTTAATCGTAATAAGACCCATGACTGAGGAAAGGTTGCCCTTGCCTGCTGTACATAATGAAATATTTTGCAATAAACTCCCATTTCACACTCAACATAACTGCAAAAGCATGTCCAGAAAGATACAAAATATGTGGACTGTATATTCATAGATGCAACTATAAACCTATCAGTCCACTGCTGAATGAAGCATCCTTCAGTGCTGAGAAAAGTGAACAATGAAATGCTTGTTAATAATAGTCAAACATGATCTACTCTTTACTTTATAATTTGACTAAAAATAAATTGACCAACCAATGGCAGCCCTTAGGAGAAATTCCTCGCCATCTCGCAAGTAAACATCCCATATTCTGACTGCAGCATCAAGAGGTAATGGACGAGCAAATACAGTCAACAACCAGTCCAAGACATAAAGATCTGGTGTAACTCCAATGTTTTGTAAATGGTCAGCAAGAAGTGGTAAGTTGGCAGCTAGAAGTTCCTCAAAGGTCTTGTAATAAGCACACATCTGAAATTTTTTATAATAAATCAACAAAGAGGTGCATAGCTTCTCATATATTTCCAGTACTGTTGTCAGATATCTGGCTATGTTCTTTTTCAAATAACTTACATTACATTTTACCCTTTCCTACACTACAAAGACAACAACAACTCACCACTGGCTGATCCATTCTGAAGAATGCCATGTGAGCTGGTCGATTTAGGAGGTTTGAGAAAGTAATAAATGCATCCGATTCATCCATGTTAAGAAGCAGTGTTGCTGCCAGAAAGGACATGCCCTGTACATAGCCAACATCTGGACGGTAACAGGCATAAGCTCCTAAGATGTTATGAAGGGGATCATGATATGGTCCACCCTGTAATGATCAAGTTTACATTTATATACACTGTACTTCTATTTTAATACAACTACAGATAATGAATAAGATTTACCATTTTTTTCTTTTCACATGAATAACATAGGGAGGCAATAAACAAATTTACCATATCTATTCACTAAGGTGCTACCTTGCCAAAGACTGGAGGTTGTATGATGTAGAATAAACACTGTGGCAGGAAGTTACAAAGAGTAATAGTCGTAGTATAAATTAATTTCAATAAGCAGGGGTTCTGCAAATTGGAAAATGGAAAAAAAAAATTCTAGATGTTCTCACAGTATGAAGATGGGTGTGAGGTAGTGACACTATGAAGTGACTAAAAATATTTATAGAACAGGGAGAGTGAATGTAATACTGCATGTTGTTAGTTTTCTGGTAACTTTTTTACTGTCCACTGTTCAAATGGCATTTGTCTGCATTGAACCAAGAAAGTGAGGTGTCATAACACCACACCCTGCCCAAAAATGACAGCAGTATTCTAAATGGGGGTTCACCTGAGTCAAGTACATGATCACTACCTGTTCATTGATCCATTAGACCCATGACTTTGAGCATGAGTCCAAGTTTCACAGAAGCAGTTTTGGCCAGCTCTAACAAAGTCTATCAAGGTAAGATCTGAGGCAAGGGAGATGTCTAAAATCTCAATGCCATGTGATAATGGGACCATAACATTGCCAAGAACTGTATTAAAGTGTGCAACATAATACCTGTAACTAAATACTGATATTATATAGTTTCTTCTTAATTGGCCTTGAAGGAAACTATGATAAATTACCTCCAGCTATACTGTACTTGCAAAATCTTCCAGAAGAGATAAGGATGTTTTTTTTACAATAAAATTTCTTCTGAGTGAATGGGGCATTCAAAGTGAAAGATCTATGGAGGATTAAATCATTAGTATAATAATGAGCCAAGTTCTATGTTAAAAAGATTATTAATGTGGAAGAATAAATAGAGTTTGGAGTTACTGTAGTAGCAAATCCTAATGAACCCACAATTGATGGAGTGATACTCAAAAGAAAAATCATCCAGAACTATAAGACAAGAAGAAATTAAACGGACTAATGAGACAGTCGTGGATAACTCATACAAGCATGGAAAATGGCCGTAAAATGCTGATGATGATTAGGAGGAGGAAAGGATGAAAAGGGTAATTTTATGGGTGATCATTAATATCAATCTCTGTCAAATGCTTTGGAGCTGTTAAGAACTACCAAGAGTTGTAAAAAGTACCAGAATTTGTTACTTAAGTGAAAGTATTGCTACATTGGCAAAATGTTACTCAATTAGAAGTCAAAGTATCCAAAGTTCAATGTACTCAAGTAGAAGTAAGAAAGTATTTCATTCATAAAGTACTCAAGGTAGGTAGTAGGCAGTTATCAAACAGGGTCTAATGGTAGACCCTGCTGCCATATGGTATCACAAAAATTGTGACCATGTCCCAGGTTGCTGATCTGACTTTCTGCCTCATTTACACACAATTGCAGGGTCTCAATTGTTTCTCTTACCATTGACAACACAACATACATATATTGTTTCTCACTCTTGATATTTTTTACATTTTTGTATTTCTTTATGGTTCTTTATTATTAATATTATTATTATTACAGGTATTATTATTATTGCAGTGTTATTATTGTCATCATTATTATTTTATTTTTATTTTTGTATATTTTTTATAAATTTTACTTATCTGAATTATTATTATTATTATTATTATTATTACATTTTCGCCACCCAGGCCCCGATGTGGGTCAGTGACCTGTGCCCGGGTGGGCTAATCCCTGTATAAAAAATAAAAAAAATTACTTAGTTAAAATGTAACAAAAATTATTAATTGTCTCTTTATTAAAATAAATCCACAGTAAATTATAAAAAAAATTAGCTAACTAAATATAAAAATAAGAGAAACATAAGATTACACATGCTTATTAGCAAATCTTTCTATTGAGATTAATCAACAACTGATTCTCAAAATTATGGCTGTTCAACTAGGATCTTTTTGGCCAAATAATAAGCCCAGCATGACTAAACAGACGCTCATACGCAGCAGATGCAGGTAGTGGGGTGTTAAGTTTGAGAGTAAAGTCACAATGTCAAGAAAGACCTCAGTACAGTAGCTCCATTCCATCTCCTGGGCATGCCAAGTAGTTATCAAGCACCTTCCGTTGAGGAATTTGTGGATGATTGTTGCCTCTGTAGTACCGAGCAAGGAAAGGGCAGTTTGGGTGGTTAAACTCTGTTTGTTGCTTGGGTACATACAGTAGATGAAACGATATGAAAGAATGCATGTGATTGGTCCAGACCTGAAGAAAAGCTTGTGATTGGTTAGCTGCAGGTTTGTCCTGTGATTGGATATTTAAAACTCTATTGTTTGGGGCATGTAACGAGTAACGATTTTTGTTTTTCAATTGCATTGGAGTAAAAGTATTAGAAAACTATACTTAAGTAAAAGTACCCTTGTACTTAAAAATTTGAGTACTTTTAAAAAGTAAATACGTACCCAAAAATGTTACTTGAGTACAGTACTCAAGTAAATTTACTTTGTTACTTCTCAACTCTAAGAACTACTGCCTGGGTTCCCCCATATGTAAGGAATGACAGAGGGTCAACAGTAGTGCATCCATCATTGTACCTCTTTAAAAATAATTTTTTTTACAGTACCTATGAAAAATCTGTAAGAGATAAAGCTTATCAGGTACAAGAGAAGTGTATGGTAGTTTAATAAGGGATTTGATTAAAAATATCACAAGAGGTACAGTGAAATTCACACCAGCAAAATTTCTGGAATGATTTGGTTATGTGAAGCCGATTTTCTGCAGAGAAAGGATTGTGTGACTGACCTAAGGAAATAACGATGTGGTAAAATGATGTTTTAATGTATAAAATGATGGAGCAGTAAAAATAATAATGAACTGTTAAAAAGTAACTGGAAGTTACTGGAGATTTGTAGACAAATATTTGTGATGATAATGGAAAGAATATTTGATAAGTTCCTCAAAACACAGTGTAGTGCATGCAGAAGGAATTGATAATAAGGTACAGTATAGTCTCGATTTATCTGGATTTCCTTTACGCGTTTGGTCATTTACGCGGCACCTGGCCAGACCGGCAATTATTAGTTACGCGGTAATTTCCATCATTTACGCGGGAAGCGGCGCAGGCAGGGTGCGCACTAGGTCGCCCAGTCAACAAACATTACCGAGTTCTTCACCCGCCACCCACCACAGCCAGCCCAAGTCAGTGATAGTGAGGATATGGACTTTGAGGGGTTTGACAAAGAGGCCCTGCAAGCCTCTGTGGTGGATAGTGATACAGGTGAGGGCCAATAATCTGCCCTCTGCCTCGGAACCAACCCCCCCCCATCACCATGTGCCCAGCCATCTCTTCTTCTAACATAAGTGTTAAAAAACCTAATACATGTATTATTGATATTTCTCGCAAATATTAATTGTGTGTGCATACCATCATAAAATAAAGATGTTATTTTTACTACAACGTACGTATTGTGTCAGAAAAAGGGTAGTCTGGGGGTCAGCCCAGTCTCTATTTCAATTAATCCCATATGTTCAGTTATTTTGTTTACGCGTTTCTCGTTTTACGCGGACCTCCATGGGTTTAATTGACCGCGTAAACCGAGACTATACTGTAATCTCTTTTGTGAAAAGAATTTTGATCTGATGAGTCTTTTCTTTCTGCAGCAAGTTAATGAATTGAAACCAATTATTTTACTTCTGAATGGACTTCTTCAGTCAATAAGCATGAGAAACAAAGAAGAATGGCAACTGAACTGTGAAAGTAATCAGTATGCACAGTTCAAAAATACTGTTTCTCAGATAAGGGTTGTAGAAGCACTTAGAATTTAATGAGATGATATTACCTTTTGGAAGATGCAAAAGTGAGGGAACGTTCGTGAAACATCAAGACGGATGAGATCTATGGTTCCTTCCTGGTCACCACAGTCACTGGTCACGTCCTCCTGGCTGGCCATGCTCCCACACTCACTAAGGCTCAATAGTTTTTCTACAGACCTGAATGAGCAAAGATAGAATTGTTTTTAGCACTTATTCACAAAATGATCACATGATTACAGCTACAGAAGATACTCTTGCTTGTGAAGCTCCTCTGTCAGCCATTAACAATAAACTCACCTGATATTATACTTTATCTTTTCTTGTTGACTAATTATCTATCATACAGATCGAATAGTAGTTCTAGTTGTAAATCACTTGTGGACATATTTGTCAAAATTCCAATACCCTGCTAAAATTTAGTTTAAAAACTCTATTATCATAATCATACATACAAATACATGATAGAGATACATAAAGAGCTACTAAGTCTGTTTCAATATTCACAAGTTGTACACCATATCTGAATACAGCACAGAACTATTTAGTCCTTACTCCACCTGCTACTATCATGGTGGGTACATCTCCCTCTATTTATATATAACATAACCACACAGTTTTTTCCATTTTCTCTGATGTCTTCCTTTACACTTTCTCCCATGTACAGGGGTATACTATAATAGTCTTCCTAAAGTACTGAAGTTACCTTCACAAATTCATCCCATCCCAATATTCAAGGCCATCTATTTAGTTCAGGTTTTTTGTCACTACTGTATAACAAAAAAAATTGGGGGACCCACCCACACACAACTGTCATCCAGATTACACATAAAACATATACTGTACTATATATAAGACTATATTTCTTCTGATTTAACAGTATAAGGATACAGGTCTATTGAATACCGTGTTATATTTAAATAAAAATGCCTTTATTTTGGAGGTGATGAAACAGTGGTGACATACTGAACCAGTGATGAAATGTCGTAGAACTAAGGTTTCCCCATAAGTCAGTTTGCACACAAAAACCTACATCACTATCGTTTTTCCTAGAACCAGATGAGCATGAGTTAAAGATGATAACTATCAATGAAGATTACAAAAAATAATTCCTCCAGCAAGTTGTGTATGTTCATTCCTACTCAGGCCTATTATTGAACAATCACCAAATGGATGGCCTCTTAGCTGAAGAAGAGACATACAGTACTTGTATCATGCAAAAAGTGACTTCACATCACTACTGCACAGCTTTTTAATTAATTCTGATATGCATAACAAAGCATAAGTATGACACCAGCTTTCATAAGTTAAATTATTGCCAAAAGACACAAATCTTATCCCCAATTATGATTATTGCCTGATCATTCGATGATCCAAAACTATCAATCATAATGTGCATCTGTCTGTTTCCATTCTTTTTTCACCTTAATGATATTCTACATACTGATAATCTATTTACTTCTGTTATATGTGGAGATGTGGTGGTTAAGTTTGAGTGTGGCAGTCTAGTGGATACAGCACCTGCCTTCTGGTCCCCTCTCTAGTTCACATCCAGAGCTCCCAATGTCCATTCAACTGGGACTTAGTAGGGGAACCCTAACTTTATAACTGGGAGAATAAAGGTGGTTGAGTGCAATGCCAGTAAAACGAAATACAGAAAACCTCGCACTTCTGGAAAACAAGCGG
The DNA here is from genome assembly GCA_958450375.1 of Homarus gammarus. Taxonomy (NCBI): domain Eukaryota; kingdom Metazoa; phylum Arthropoda; class Malacostraca; order Decapoda; family Nephropidae; genus Homarus; species Homarus gammarus. The sequence goes on from CAUDMG010003960.1 coordinate 4,954,214, forward strand.
AGGGAGAGTGTGTCCGGATGTGGCAAATGCTCGGATGAACCGGGGGATGAGTGATTGTTACTTAATCTTATGGGGAAAATTAGGATATGATTCAAAACTACTAAAAGTCAACAGTAATGCTATAAAAGTTGTAGAAAAATCATTACAATACTCTAATGTGGGTTAGAAATAAAGATAATATAATATAAAACTAAAAAATATAATGTAAAACTAAACTAAGACATACGAAGAGCTTGGATATTTGTGTGGAAAATGAAAGTGTGTGAAGTGGCTGATTCATCACACGCACATACACACACACACACTGTGCCATGTTTCACAGCCGTTTCTGGAGCATTAATGCTATAGAAGTTGTAGAAATTTTTTTAAAATACCTGTACTGTACTCTAATGTTGCTTAGAAATAAAGATAATATTATATAAAACTATAAAATAAGAAAAAATAAAGAACAAGGGTGTGGGAAAGTGAGCCGCCTGATAACTGAGGAGCCCTCCCTCTGCCTCCAACCCCCCAATGTGATGTCACATACACACACATCATTTATAGAGAAGTTTGGTGTTACTACAGTAAAACCAAGAATACGGTACCCTGTACTGTATTTTATGGCAGGGTGTATTTAGGAAAAAAACTTGTGTGTGTATTTTCCTCCTATAGTTCTAGTTTTCTTAAAATAATATACAGAATACAGTACTAGGAAATGTGAGGAATAAATAAAAATAATACCAATAAATAAGTTAAAACAAAAAATACTGTATTGCCAAACCAGTAAATAAAAGCCAAATGAAAGTTTAACACAGTTGCCATTTGCATACGCTCCCTGCTTCACCATAGTAACGAAGGTTAGCTGGGAAGCCGATTCCCTAGCACCCCCCCCCCCCCCCCGACACACACACACACACAGTCTGCACTCTCCTCCCGTTACGTGTTTGCCCTTAGGACAATTTTTCCTTTGCCTTTTTTCACAATATGTATGTAGGATGGTGTGTGCACATAACTGAGCAAAAATAAATGAAGAAAGTTATGTATATCGACCCAAAAATACAAGTTGAAAAACAACCATAACACCACAGCTTGGCCCTGGTGGTTAGTGACAAGTTAAGCCTGGCTACAATGCCATGATTAATCACTATTAAGCACTATTATATCAGTTAACATTAATAATAACAGTAAATCCAGTGAAATATAACAGGGAGCAGAGAGAGTTATAAGAGCAGACGACACTGTAACTAACGGTCACTCACTCGTTCCCAGGCTCTCGTTGCCAGGCATATTATCAAAATACAGTACGTAAAGGAGAAATACATATCTTTTAGTGTAATTTGAAAAAGATGATGGGCACAGTGATAAACAAATTATATAAACCATGCATTTACCCATGATAACATAATAAGAAACATTGTACCATTATAAGAGTGAATGAAATAATATTCCCCAAAACAACAATTGATAACTCTCGGGCACCTGTGTCCTGCACCTTGGTCCCTTGAAATTTTGCGGAGGACAAATTTCGTCCTAATTTTTTTTAATGTTTTAATTAATTTATTTGTGAGGAATAAATAAAAATAATACCAATAAATAAGTCACAACAAAAAATACTATTACCAAACCAGTAAATAAAAGCCAAATGAAAGTTTAACACAATCGCTATTTGTATACACTCCCTGCTTCCCCATAGTACCGAAAATCAGCTGGAACGCCGATTTCCCCCCCCCCCCCCCCCACACACACACACACACTGCGTTCTCCTCCCGATACGTGTTTTCTCTTAGAACAATTATTTCTTTTACTTTTTTCACACTATGTTTGTAGGATGGTGCATGCATGTAACTGAGCAAAAATAAATGAAAAAAGTTATATACAGTACTGTGTATCAACCCAAAAATATGAGTTGAAAAATAACCATAACACCTTGGCCCAGCAGACAATGTGGACTGGGTACATTTTAGCAATGGGGGAGGACACACGGCATACAGAGTGAGATAGAGAGACTGGATAAGAATTTGCCACATCTGGATGTTGGTCCGGACAAACCAAAATCCGGATCCGAGAGGTCCGAAAGTGCAAGGGTTTACTGAACTTACCTACCAAAGCCTGAGGATACATTGTGCTGTATCCACACAGCCCCAATGGGTTGTCAGTCCTATGGGACCAAATTATTTTTTCTTTATATAGTCTTAAAGCTGGTATAAAGTTGCAGTCAATAACTGGATGTGTTACAAGGAAAGAAACATTCATCGCTTACCTCTGAACCATGATGCTGTACAGCTGTGGAGTGATATTCAGATCATTCCCTATGGCCAACTTCCAAACTTTTCCTCTCACACAGGAAGGGAGGCCCTGCCACCACAACTCACGACATTTTTTGTGTGTACGCCTGAAAGAATGCAGCTGTAGTAAATTTATGTTTTACAAAATGAGGTACAGTACAGGATTTTATATTAAATATACTTCTCACTGACACCTTTAATTTTTTGCTTGTTATCATATCTGACAACCTCTTACTGAAATATAAATATTATTTTTTTACAAAACTTTAAAACTTTTGACTGGTATGTTTACACTGTACTGTACTAATTTTAGTTCACTCCAGTAAAATACCAAATACCAGTACAGGAAGTTATATGTTTTAGTTCCATGCTCAGAAGTATTACTAATATCAACTAAACTTGTAACTAAAATACTGCTGGACTATCTAAACAAAATATTATAAGTAAAGGGTATTTAAGTTCATCATGGAGAGAAAAAGCTGATGCAATCTCCAATGTCAACAGAGATGAAGAGATACATACATGGTGTCCCATTTTGGTAAAATATCACTATTCCAAGTAGCAACAGCTGCAGCTAATTGTTCTTCCTGTCGTTGTAAAGTGGCCTGTGCTTTTTTCCGTTCTTTAGCATCTCGCAATTCTGTAATTACCACACCAAAACTTTAACATGATGATATTAACTTCAAACTTTTTTGTGAAATGAAGGGATGAAGATGAGTTTATAGGAGCAGGAAAACTTGCCTAAAATTTCGTGCAACCCATTTAATGTCCATCTACTGTAGTAATACTGTATCTCCGTTTGCCGGAATCCCTCAAACCCGGAACTCTCCGATAGCCGGAATTGAAATTTTCCCGGAAAATTGTTCCAAAAGCCGTAATTTTCTGGAAAATTCTGGCTTTGGGAACTATTTTCCGAGGGGCACATTTTCTGTAAAATTCAGAGAAAATTTTCCCGATTCCCAGAAAATTCCGGGAATGGGGGAGTTTTTTCCGGGTTTGAGAGAGTCGTCTCGTTACCCGGAAATCTCTCATTCCCAGAAGTGCTCTGCACCAATTGTTCCGGCTAACAGGGATATCACTGTATCTACATGTTAGTTTTACATGTACAGTATTCTATTTCTAATTTGATGGAGTAGAAAAGATGCACAATCATTACACATTAATAAATTAAACAAAATTTAATTTAAATAACACTGACACAAAAGCAGCTGAAATCAATTACCTGAGAGTTGGGTGTTGAGATAGTTTAAAAGGATTTTGAGAGAAAATTTCTTCTATTATATGAAGTTAAAAGAATGAAAAATAATAATATATGTAGTGGTAACATACAGCCAGTTCTCTCGTATCTGGACTAACTGGTGTGTGGGCTTGTCTAGTCAACATAGAATTCTGATTACTCGTGAAATTTCCCTGAAGCCATTGACTACAAGGCCTGTGGTTTGTCGCATCTTTTTCTGTTCACTAAAGCTTCATTGCATATAGTTTCTCCTTTTGAATAGTCTATGGCATTAATGAGCAAAACATATGCAAGTTGGTCACCATTGACTGGCATGTTATGCAAGATTGGAAAAAAAATGGTTTTAATGCTGTTATGTTTGTTTCAACAAATTTTAAATAAAGCTAGAAAAAAATTCGAGTGGATTCTGTACCAGTATAATTTTCTTTGCCAAAAACATATTTTTTGGTATTTTCCAATAAATTATAATCAATTTATATAACTTATGATCTGTTCATTTATAAAGTTTGATAATTTACCCTTCTTAAAATAAATTTTATCATGTAACAGAAAATTATTTATACAGTTGAAAATTCTTATTAATGATAATACAAGATTGGTAGAGTATCTGTTTATAAACAATAACTACAATAAGTCCTCGCTTAACGTTGTTTCGGTACTATGTTGCTAAACTTTAGATACCAAAAATTCGTTTTACGTCCCGGTGACTCGGTACAACGTCGTTTTGCATCGTCACGGACTACTTTTTACAGAGCAGCACCCTCTCTCGCCTGGCAGCGCTACGCTCTCTCGACTAAGAGTGCTACCTCACTCGCGGAATGTCACAGCATCCCCAAACAACGCCAAGCTAGTCTTTGTTCCGACTTCACATCATGCATGTGTATGCTTAAGTGTTTTTGCTCTAAAACTGTACTATAACCATTCAAAATGACTTCTAAGTGCCCATCAAGTGCTACTGATGCTAGTGTAGTGAAGAGGCAACGTAAGACCATTACCCTTGCTATGAAAATGGATGTATTAAACCGATAAGAAAAAGGGGGAACGTGCTGCGGACACAGCCGCTGTGCTAGGTTTAACCCCCACAACGGTGCGCACTAACCGGACCAACACTGACAAGATAAAGGTTAGTGCTGGAAGTGGAACTACTCGCAGTGCAACTGAAACAACTCGTACTAAAAGTACGGCGATAGAAAAAGTGGAAAAGATACTGGCAATGGGGATGAAGAACCAGAAACAATGCAATGCCCCTGTGAGCCTTATGGTTATCCAGCATAAGGCCAGATCCTTGTTTGACGACATAAAGGAAACATAGGGTGAAGGATCAAAGGAAGAGACCTTTACGGTCAGCCGAGGCTGGTTTCAACGATTTCAGTGAAGTTGCTAGTTCAGATACAGTTGCTACCGAGATATTCCAGCCTGAATTCAAGCAGATTATCCAGGAAGGAGGATTACTCATCGAAGCAAAAGACCACTTGACGCTGCTGCTCATCACGAACGCTGCCGGTGACTTCAAGCTGAGCCTATGCTGATTTCTCGCGCTGCCAACCCACTGGCCCTGAAAGGTGATCTATAAGGCAAATGCAAAAGCATAGATAACCAACACCATATTTAGCCAGTGGTTAAACATGTACGCCATCCCTGCAATCAAGAAACACTGTGCCAAGGAGAACCTTGACTTCAAAATTCTTCTGAACATTGACAATGCTCCAGCTCATCCTCCCAATCTCAACGGCTTGCATGACAGTGTAAAAGCTGTATTCCTGCCTCCCAACACGACAGCACTGATGCAGCTTATGGACCAAGGCGTCATTGCCACATTCAAGGCGTATTATTTATGCCGTACCATGGTCCAGCTGCTCAAGGCTACAGACGCAGAAAAAAAATCTACGATTCGAGAATATTGGTGCGGCTTCAACATTCTTCATGCAACTGACAACACTGGCAAGGCATGGAAAGAGGTTTCAGAAAGTTGCCTGAATGGTGTGTGGTGTAAACTGTGACCTGGGTGCGTTACAGTTTTATGGGATTCACAGACTTGGTTCCAGCTGTGAATAAGGATATCCTCAGCTTGGCTAGACAGGCCTGGCTAAAATGAGTTGGAATCATAGGATATTGAGGACATCCTGGCATCCCATACAGAAGAGCTCACCAACGAAGATTTGCAACTGTTAACAGAACAGTCCAGTTGAAGACAACGATGACGAAGCAAAACCTCAATGAACGCTAACTTCCAAGAGGATGGCAGAAGCGTTCAACATGATCCAGTAAGGAACGTAAATCCTTATAGATGACGAGCCAAGCAGAGAACATAGCTCAAAGGTTCACAGCAGCATTGATGAGCCTTGGTTGTTACACTGAGATCATTAAGGAGAAGAAGAGTAGCACCAAGCATTCAACACGATTAATTTTTTCATCGCGGGATGGCAGAAACAGCTTCTTCACAACAACCGGCAACCGAGGAGGAGCACACAGCAGCCGAGGAGGAGCACACAGCAGCCGAGGAGGAACAAACAGCAGCGGAGGAACCCCAGTCAGAACAGAAGCAAGAGGAAGCAGCCGCAGTCTCAGTGACTCATCACCCTCCTCCTCCACTCCTGCCATACTCCTACCCTCCCGCCATCCACCTCCTCCGCTCCACTACCCACCACACACTTGCTCTACCACCTCCGCCCATCGGTGAGTACCAATACAAACTTACTACTTGTATATGCATGCACTATTTTCTATAGAAATGGCAATGATTTTCTGTATATGTAATGTATTTCATGGGGCAAAGGAAGGCTCAGGAACGTAACTCCCGATTTTATCTATTTCTTATGAGGAAAATTGACCCGTTTAACGTTGTTTCGCATTACGCTGCATTTTCAGGGACGTAACCCCGACCTTAAGCGAGGACTCACTGTATAATATAGTAAACGAAAGGTGACAGACCACACTCAAAGAGAATATATAAAGTAACACTAAATTGCCAAAAAGGACTGCCCTAGAACAAAGGCAGTGGTGAAAAAAACCCAGAAGGAGCTGAACTTATTTGACAAATCAGGAGGTAGGAGTAGGACTGGTAGGAGCATTAAAATACTTGGGAATTAATCTTTTGTCTAGTAACATGACTTCAAGATGTAGTGTACAGAATTTAACCAATTATGAAGTAAGTTGCATCCATATGCTTGGTCATGGCTTCAAATTTAATTTCAAAATTTAACAGTGAATGCTTTTAGTATCAGTGGTGATGGTATGATAATGAATGATGTTGTGCTGTGTTTAAGGAAGAGTACTGTAGTCTATTTGATACCTAATTTAAAATGGCATTTCATTAAATATACTGCACAGGGAAGTTGTACTGGATGAGATGAGTGACAGTAGTGTAGTCGAGACCATTAAGTACGAGACTGAGACCCAAATGTCGAAATTGAGACCAAAACATTTATGAAAGGTTTTTCAGGAACAGAGTCCTTTCATAAATTGGGTATGCAGTAAATGTACAGTACTTAAAAGAATCTTAAACAGAGTCCTTTCATAAATTGGGTATGCAGTAAATGTACAGTACTTAAAAGAATCTTAAGAGTTATTTTTATATGTTTTTTTAGGGAAAGTTTTGTCTGTGGGAACACATCTCCAAGTATATAATGGACGTCATTAGGAAAACAGGTTTCAGGTTTTGGAATTTCAAGTACTGTACAGGTAATAGACAACTTTTCTAGAACATAATCCTGCTGTAACTCAGGGAATGATTGTAAGAAAAAGAAATAATGAAGCTTCAAATCTGATAAAATTCATCTCTACCAGGAAGCACACTAGCTTTGTATGGGTCTTATTCGATTTTTCAAGAGTAACCAAAACATTAAAAAAAAAAAAAAAAAGTTTGAAAAATTCCAGTTAAAGTTAGTTCAGGGTTCAAACCTTTCTTTTTGGCAGCAGAAACCATCTGTTGGTACTCCTGTTTGTGCTTGAGTTGCTCATATGCAGTTTTAGCTGGAAGGTTGGTGGGCCGATTTTCCATAATGAGCCCAACACTACCTGCCTCCAGTTCATTATTACGGACCTGAGGAAGAAATTGGTGTTAAAAAAGAAAAAGAAAGAGCGAAACTAAATAATATAGATACTACAGAAAACATTTAAACCTACTGTACTTTATGCCATTAAAATAAGTAAGAGCAGCACAGAATTTATATACGGTACAAATACCCTTTATGAAGTGCTCCCTATAATGTATGATCTGGTACATAACCTTGCACTGATAGTTTAATACATCACTAAGTTTAACATTAGGAACATTCTCAAGACAGAATTTCTAGCCCTGGACACTTGTCTACTACAGTCATAAAAATTTTTAATTTCTTACTAGAGTAAGATTCTAACTTCTCAAAATATTTCTATGTATATCGTGGAGTGATGTGCACCACAGGAATGAGCAGTACTGAACCTGAAAGTCTTGAGACCTCTCTATTACACAAAAATTTAAAATACTGTCTACACACTTGATGAGTAACAATATAACTTACCAAGTTCATCCCCACGAAGGCAAGTCAAAGAGATATTTTAATAGTAAAAAAGTGATATGAAAAATGACAACTAATAGTGCACTGGAATTAAAAATAAAGGAGGGAATTATGATTGTATGGCCAAGTGAATGAAGATGATGACCTTCAAGACCTACTTCTGTACAATTACTATAAACCTTCCTCATTCTCTGGTAACATCTTCCAATACAGGCAGTCCACGGTTTACAAACTTGGTGAGTTCCTGAAAATGAGTTTGCAAACTCGGTGTTTGCAAATCAGAT